>JAAIXI010000247.1:5314708-5597144 GCA_013403645.1 Heliconius nattereri | reverse complement strand
TGAATTCAACGCAGGACAATGTGTATAAGAGACAGGGCAAACCTAGAATACACTGCGGAATTTTATTATATACACGTATGCTCAGACCCATAAAAGATTTATTAACTTTTTGGAGGCGAAAACTTGGAGTAACAATCTTATCTTTATTTCTCGTTCCTATCGTATGATTGTCACTATGTTTACTATGACATATTTTGTCGGACAAAGAGAATATTATAGTATATAAATTGGGAAGCAACTGTAAGAATACATCTTTGAAAACATCTCGCAGAGAATCTCGCGCTCTTAGTTTATAAATATATCTTACGGCTCTTTTTTGGAGGATAAATATTGAATTGCGATTTAATAAAGCGATTTAATAAAATATCTAATATAATATCCAGGACAAAAGACGAAAAATTGTGAAATATTTCACCATTATGGTAATACAATACAATTCTTCAGTACTATTATTGAATGATGACATAAATCAAACAAATTCTCTGTTCCAGAGGGTGACGAATTACAGAGAATGGCTCGTGACGACCGAATCGCTTTACAACATGCAAATATATCGTTCAAAAATTAAAATTCTGAATATTTTCTTTCAATCCATTCAAACTTTATCACGCACTCGTTGAGTAAATAAGTTTAAAAATGGCTTCTGTTATTGCATACTAAGTGGTTTGTAAGTTTTGTGTATTATTGCTATTGTTGAATAGATTTTCGTTTGTATGTGACGCAGAAAATGTGACATAAAAGTTTTCATTTAATTTCTATTACTATTAAGCACACGCATTAAAAAAGGAGGGATATCTATAAAATTGTGAAAGTGACTATTATGCTTGCAATGTATTTTATACAATACATTTTCCTTCACGCATATCCTGTGAGGAAGATATAAAAGCATAGCTTACCTCACGACATGATACCCTTTTTAAGGATACAATGTCTGTTATCACTTAAATTTTAGGCCAGTTTTGCCACAGGGGTACAAGCGTCCAACACTACGTTCCCATGTTCCCAAATAAAAAGATAGCTTATATATGTATCGATAAAGTTAACAGTATTGTTAATGCAAAATCTCACACATTATTGAACATAAGCTCCTTAACTAAGTGTTCAATCTTCGTCTTCTCATTCAAATTCTTAAAACGATTTTCGTATGTCCATTACATTTTCAATAACATTGGAGTGTCCCTGATTATTGAATTATACGACAGGAGGGTTCTTGCCTAAATCTATTTTAGAAGGAGTCAGTCAGTTTAGGATTATTTACCCATTTTCCTTTCGATGAAGCACGAAATTCCTTTTAGATGAAAATTGACAACACTGATATTTCACCAACTTCTTACTATATATTCTTAATAATGTATAATATATTTTTTTTAAGTAAAATTATTACTAGTATTCTTCTACTATTAATAACAGTATCTCCAGCTAATAAAGAACGGTATTGAAACTTGCATTTAAAGTGTAAATTGAATAGCTTCACGCTACTATCCATTTTCCGGCAATAGACAGCGAGGGAATAAAAATAATTAATTCCACCAAGTGAGAATCGAACGGACAACCGCCGCGTTGACATATCAGACGTGCCGCTACGTCACAACGCGACGCGACTGCACGAAAAATGATAGGGAGGCGAAGCAGAAACTGTGGAGTCACTCGAGCGTCATTGAGACCTATTGGGTTGCGAAGCTTACATGATAACAAGAAAAAAAAATCATATAAAAAATTTCGTTTGACCGGTGGGTTGAGGGGCTATAGATTTTCAAAAATGTAAAAAAAAACTGTTCCATGGACATACTCGAGCGCGTCAGATATTAATATCATCAATTGCCTACGTCTTCTTAAGCATGAAAATATGTTAATCTGACAGTTTCCATGGTGGAGGTCGTACGTAAGAGGTTGTACGTAAGAGTTAAAAATGGCAAAAAAAAAATTTTGTCGAGCGCGTCGGATTTTCTAAGGGGGTGTTAAGTGAACCTAAAAAAAAGCTCTTACGCTCTAAGCTAATAATCTGACGATTTGGATGTGACGTAAGCTCGTAATCGTTTTTGAAAATGCCAAAAAAAATCGCTATTTTGAAATACTCGAGCGCGTCAGATTAAGATATATATGGTTCATCTTCATCCCCTAGACGTGATATCTCAAAATCAGACGATTATCTGCAGGGACTTGCCTAATCTGACAATTATAAATATTTTTTTAAACCAATACAATGAACAAGTCAGTTTCACGTTGTATCCCGTACACAGCAGGGTAGGCAGAGGGAACTAGAGAGGACTAAGGTTAAGACACTCTGATTCCCACTTTCTGCCAAATTTTCAAGGCATTGAGTGTTGAGTAGCAGCACTTAACGTCGCTGTTTTGCCTCGACACCAGAGCGAAGAAATGGAAATATTAATTTAAATAAATATTTCATCTCCTGGAATGGAGATTGAACCCACAACCAGTAGGTTTTACAGTCACACTCTGTGCCACTGCGCCACGTCTGGCCTCAGTTTTTTTATTCATTGAACGTAATCAATAGAAAAGCTCAAGAAATGGAATGTAACTAAAAGAATGTGTGTTTGAAATAGATTACTTGTATTTTTAAAAAAAACTACAAAAAAAAAAATATTTTTTTTTCAAGTATTTTTCTATATATACATTTTAGGTACTATTTCTCCACAAAGATATTTTACGTAGATTAGCCGCGCGGTACAAGTTGAGCCTTTACGTGTCGTAAACAAATTTATAGGTTGCCGTTAAAGTCGGACGCCACACGACTTAGAGTGGTTCTAGCTTAGGGGGCTTTGGACGATAATGTTAGAGTGAAAATTTTATTTTAAAACGTTCTTATTCAGGTAAAGAAACTTTCTTTTATATCTCTTATATCTGTTCTTTTACGAAGCAATCTTCGCTAAATAGAAAATTTTGTGACAAAAGTTTCTATTTCTATACACGGTTGACTTTTTCCACGGTTGCATTTAGGAGAATTATTAAAGGGAACCCCGAGTTAAAACACTCCGGAGTGTATTTAAGTAATTATTTAATCTTACCACAGTGCCTGTAATTTTCTGAATGGGCAGAGAGGTCCTCATGATAGGCTTCTTCATCCCTTTAAACGTATTGAGTGCTCTATGGCAGAACTCAACGCCCCACTTTCAGCTTTTTAGTTTCCACAAATCGAAACAGCAGTCTTTCATATTATGTAAATAAACTAAAAAAAAACTGTGTCTGGTCTATTTATAAATTACTGTTTCGTTGTACAAAGGATGATTAATGGCGGTGCGGGTGAAAAAACCGGAATTTTCAGGCCATCGCTTAAAGGAGAATTCACGCGATCAAATGGTTATTGGACAGTTATTTTATTTTGTAGTTATACAACATTTATTCAATCTCCATTTTTCTTTTTTACAAAAAAAATTGCAGGTATTTTCAAATCATCGAATGAATATAAAGTTAAGATCGGATTGGTAACAAATTCTCAATATAAAAATAAAAAATGTTCAATATAAAAATAAGTATTTTATTTTTTAATACAATAACAAAAAGGTAACTATTCTGCGTGAAATTAATTGGTCTTAATTTCACACATTTTAACAAATTATAGCATGGGACTAAAGCCCTTTAAATATAATTTAAAAATCGGAGTCAGTTTTCCTTACCTACCTACATGAAATGCTAAATATATATATATATATATATATTACATAAAATACTTCAAAATTTCACAGAATTATAATATGTATACCATACACGTACACTAGTAAATTTAATATAGAATTTAGAAATATAAAAACTCAATCTTCTTTTATCTTTCAAAAGTCTCATACGCCCATAATCGTATATTCGAGCGGTCGGTCAAATAAGAAGCGGTAGAACAACCTGCATTCGACAAGCCATCACTGGAAAAGGGGCGAAATGGAATTTTCCCATAATTTTTGCATTTAAAAATCATTCCATTTAGGGACTTTCGATGAAATCGGGAGGGCTGGTAGTACAATAAGAAAAAAAACTTTTGAACGATTTATATAGTATAGATAGATATTTCTATATATTTTCTGGATTTTAATTGTTAATTGTTGAATACATTACAAATTGGTATTCTTTATTTACTATGCACGTTAAACTATAGTGGTACAGAGGGACACTACTTGATTAAAAACGCTACGATTACTATTCAATATACTGTTTTTCCCTCTTTTCTCAGCGTGGAAGATTGTGACGAACAGTGGAAAACAGAGTGTCTTGATACTAGGATATACCAGAGGGAACCCTTTCCCAAATACAGAGTAGAGTGTAGACAGAGGTACACTCTGCTAAAGAGTATGAAACAGAAAAAAAACTTAAGATCTCTTAAAAAAAATTATAATATACATTTATAGAGATAATAATAACCAAGGATAGTTAAGTACCAATTTGTATATTATAACATTCTCTTTGTCCGACAAAATATACATTGTCATAGCAAAAATAGTGACAGTCATACGATAGGAACGAGAAATAAAGATAAGCTTGTCACACCAAGCTTTCGCCTCCAAAAAGTTAGTAAATCCTTTATGGGTCTGAGTATACGTGTATATAATAAAATTCCGCAGTGTATTCTTAGTTTGCCACTACCAAAATTTAAAATATCTGTAAAAAAAATTCTAACAAGTAAAGCGTATTACACTGTTCAAGAATATTTAGAGGATAAGCATGTATGGAATTAATGTCTATTGAATGTAATGCAGGATAGCTGCCAGCTAATGTTTATAGATTGTACCATTGATTTTGAAAAGAGCAACTGTTGAGTTTCTTGCCGGCTCTTCTCAGCAGAACTGCCTTCCGAACCGGTGGTAGCTTTTTGTTCATATGTTCATTCGACGATTCAAAAGTGCTTATAATAATTGCCTATTTGAATAAAGAATATTTTGAATTTGAATTTGAATTTAAGGGGGTAACCAGAGCTTGTACCAGAGTACAAGAGTTGTGAACTTGTACCAGAGTTGTGAACAAGTTTGTAAGGCTGTCGTGACGCGGAAGCAGAAGTACGTGTGACAAAACGCGAAGGTTGTGCGTTTGATACCGACTACGAAAACATCCTTTTTATTGTACAATATTTTAATTTCCTCACTGTGGTAACAAGACAAAGCTTTGCCGCTAAACACGCTTCTCACTAAGACAGAGAATGGAGGACTGAGTGTCTTAACGCTAGGTTCTGCCTACATGCGGGGTAAAGCGTGACGCTATGAAAATATCTAAAAATATATTTAAAAAAACATAGGTACTTCTATAGTGGTCATAAAAACCGGGGTTTGTCCGGGGAGCCCCCACCCAGGGATGTTTATTGTGGTAAGGGAGTGTCGCGTGAGGGCGCTAATTGAAAAACGTCGTGTATGTAAATTGAAAGCACTTTGAATCGTGTTAATTTTTTATACAGAAAAAAAGTGTGATAGGGCTGTTTAAAAATTCCTTTATAGTTTGGTATTCAATTATACTGAAATATTAATATAATATAGAAAGTAGAGATAGTGTAAATTATTACTAGATTTTCTTGCTACTCTACACTGCATAATTTGTAAGAAATAAAAAAAAATGCCAAACTACATAATATCCATCATATTTGAAAAAAATACAAATTCAATTATATTACTAAAACAACTCTTACTTTGAGAATGCTATATCTCTACACTAGTTCACCTCAAAGGTATAAGCTTTTTTACTGCCGACAATGATAACACCATTTGTTTATAGTCAATATTATAGATTGTATTACAATAATTATTTAATAAGTGATAATTATAATACTTTAGTGTACTTTTATAATACTTAGCAATATTATTTATTTTCATTGTTTTACGGAGCGAATTCTTAGTAAGGTTTTAGTGTTAAGGTTTGACGACCATTAGAAGACTCATAATAGTCACACGTTTTATTTTAGCTATAAAGTATCTTTGTCACTGTTAAGGGGAAAAAATATGAAAATTGCTTTATAAAATTATATATATACAAAGGGCGGCGTTGAGTTTCGTTTCTTTTCGTTTAGTTTCGTATTAAAAATAATAATCACTGAAATGAAAACATGTCAGTGACTATTATTTTTAATTCATTCCCCCGAATGGGAATCAGACTGAATCTGATGTGCAGCTCGCCATCGTTCCCCTTAAATTAAGTTTATTTTTCCTCTCAAAAACTTACAAAATTCCTTTAAAACAAACACCAAGTTGTAATATATTAAGTAAATTCAATATATGAAAAAGGCAAGTATCTAAAATGAGAGCCGACTGAAGAGACGCTCTCGACCTCGCCGACGTGGACTGTTGGCTATTTCAGAATAAATATTTAATAATATTATAGCACTCAAATTGTTCCCTGGCGACGATAGTAAGAGAGCTTGGTAAACTTTGCTAATTAAATAAAAGATTGTATAATAAAGTAAGCAAATCGTAAATTAAATTATGTAGTTTAGAAAAAGCAACTAAAAACAGGCTTTTTATTTGCACTAAAAATATAAAATGTTATCAATTATATGAAGACAAACTCAAGTGGTTTTCTTATCATCTTTCAAGAGTTCTATTATTCAAGTCCTCGTACTATGATGAGACAAAATTGGGCATACCATAGTACTATAGTACTGTCACAAGTGTGTCAAATTCAGTTTCTTAGGCCTGTTTTTATAAATCGCTCTCAACTCTAAGTTCGATCTAGAGAGAAAGCGTTATCATTCATAGATTATCAGAACTGCATCTCAATATCTCAGAGTTGAAAGTTGGTTAATAAATACGGGATTGAGATTTTATTATATAGTTACAAATTAGTAAAACATTTGTTGCAGGTTGACCTAATAAAAGATTTTGTATAATTTGGCTATAATATAACAATACATTTAAGCGGGCGAATTCGCGCGTGGGACGCTAGTTGAAATTCGACTGAGGATCGAAAACACTAACATAAAGTGTACGGCTGACACTTAACTGACAGCTTAAGCATTTCCCTGCTATACTATAAAATAGTTCCATTAACAGCAAGCAATTTCCGTCTAAATTCTTAATATACATATTTTATTATATTAGACGAACAAAATCTATGGTATCGCTGAACGTCGACGAAAGCCACTTCTCCTTAATGACGTCGGTGACCTGAATGAAGTGGTTTCACTTTTACACTGATGACGTCACTTTTCAGATGACAACGCCTGAAGGCTAAATGAGAATAGTCATTTGGACCAACATCATCAATAGATAACGAAAGTTTTGAATAATTATACTGAATAACAAAATTATAAGATTTTTTTCGTTGCACATTTTTATTCGCTTGCTTATATATTTAAATATTAGGTTCCCCCTTCTTACCCTGCTATATGCGGGATAAAGTATGAATTTATAAAAAAAAGTATGTTTAAGAGTCCATGTAAGTTTAATTAAACAAAAACTGTAAAATAGAGTTATTTATGAGTAGCCCACATCGTATTATTGGTTGATTTGAAATTACAGTTAGATAAGGAAGAAGTACATAGAAGCTACACCTTAAAAGTAAAAGCATTAAGCAGAGGTGTTCCCCAGAGTGTAATACTGAATGTTTTAAAAGTTCACATTTTATAACGGTTAGTGACTTCCATCTTCCATCCATCTACTGAGGAAGTAATGGTTTCCATGTACCATGTATCTATTGATCAGTTCAGTTCTTAATTTATGGCGTTTCGAGCGCGCCGATGTACCTATTGTAGCAGAACTACGGGCACTTAGAACGTGTCATGTGTCATTCTCATTTCTGAGTTATATCCATTTCGTTTCCACAAACAAGCAAGCGTACTAAACGCGACAGGTTGTGGGTTCCATTCAAGGTCGAGGAAATGATATATTTTCATACACAAGTCTTAATTATATCCATTTGGATATGCGGGCGAAACCGTAAGTAAAATCTGGTGATAGAAATAATTTTATAACCAAAGGTTGTTCACCTAGACCAAGACATTGATCGTCTTGTCTTCGTAAAATCGACGCCCTAAATCTTTGCGTCTGGACGTGCGTGACTCAACCGGCAAAGGGCGCATTTCCCACCCCCTGCCAGTATTAATCATGTTTGGGGATGCGTGCAAGGAAACCCTTTTATTTATATTTGTTTGATTAATGATTTAATTTGTTCATTATTCAATATAAAGTAGTTTTTGAAATATTAATTATTAATTAATATGGGAACGTAGTGTCTTAACACAAGGTGATTTAATTTATTTTTTTTACTTCATAGGTAATAGCGTAACACCATATACGAAACCCATTTCGGCTCAGTTAAAACTTTCAAGATCTTATTTTTGAGCGATAAGAAGAGGGGAGCTTGCGGTGACTCAGATTCTGTTGAAGGGGAACATCCGTGACAAATTGGTAATGTTACACGATATTTCAGATGACAAACGAAATAAAAGCTTTAAAAAGTTTAATAAAAATCATATTTCAAGACTTTTTAAATTGTTATTCTACGCTAAGGAATGAATGTATGGCTTAATTGGCTAGAGCGCTTGGGCAGTGACTAAAATTTAAAAAGTAAACTATCTAAATAATAAATCATTACTGTTGAACTTTTTCTGAATTTTTAAAGGCATATAATTTATGTTTTGCGCGACACCCCTATCAGATACTCGGTTGTTTATTACTGCAGTTTCAACTATACTTCGACATTAGAGATATAGAACATTAGTATAATGTGTAAAATGTTGTCGATAAAACTCGATAAATCTATTAGCCATCACAAAATATTTTTTCAATTCAAATCATTAGTTCCTGAGATTAGTGCGATCAACCAAACCAACTCTTCAGATTTAAAATATTAAAGTATAGACAAGTATAAATGTTAACCAGAAAACGTCTGCACTGCAAATCACAATGTACTTAAGTGAAGATATCCGGTGTAGTCGGTGTAGTACGCTGTTATAGTTTGCAGGTGCTGCTCCAATATTAACAACAATATGTCTAAAAGTTCCTGACGCTAATATAATAACAGCGATAGCTTCCGCCCAGCTAAGAACTAATAACCCATAATATACTCATCATATTAGATATTTTACACTAAAATTTCAGAAGTTAAACTGAAAAAATACAATACTTTAAGAATAAATATAATTATTTAAACATATATGAGGATAGTGAGGCCCAAGCGTGCGACTGTAAACGCTACAGGTTGTGGGTTCAATTCTGACTCGGTAAAATGAAATGTTTCATATTTTCATTTCATCAGCGGTGACGAGGCAGAGCGAGCCGTTCAGTTACACCACTTAACACGCTCTGCCATATTTCTACTCTATCCACATCCAAACCTGTACTACTGAAACAGATAACTTCATCAACATGACTTACCAAAAATAAAGAAATAAGAAACGAGCATTAAAATATTAGTAGGTAAGAAGGTACTACGAGCATTTTCCGTATTCAAAAGAAAGTTATTTTAAAATTTCCATCCCCATCTCGAGGGATCCACTTCTTTTCCCCCTAATAAAAGCATCCGCTTACTTCCGCTATTAAAATTGCAAACCGGTATACCATTTAGAATGAATTATTATTGGTTTTATTGATCTTCTCATCAGTTAATTTAATAATACTACATGACTATTATTATTAGACATGATAAATAAAATAGGTGTTTTATTTCGTTATATTGAGAAATAAATGATAATAAATAAACAGTATTTATCTCTAAGTATATGTAGGTACATTATATATCCTTATGTGAATGAAAAAAGCAGCTTCATGCTATGTCCTGCATACATCTCCAGTCCAACGTTTTTACATTAGGTTCCCTCTGTCTACCCTGCGGTAGAGGGCACCTAAAAACGTTTTCTTCTTTTCGTCCAATTTTCGAGACGTTTAGTGTTTTTAGCTACACGCTGTATACCGCACATAACTGGGTAGAAAGGGGGGAACCTGGAAGCCTAGATTTGAACATAAATAAATTACGTCTTATTATAATCTTATTGGGGAACGGAAGCGTGTTAAGGGTAACGAAGTGCCTTAACACTAGGTTCCCAGGTTACCTATGCCTACACCACGTGCAGGATACAGCGTAAAGCTAAAAAAATCCTTATTCTTACAGCCCCTCAAAGTAAATATTATGCAGCTCAAGTTCACTTATGAGGCACATTTACGAGATTTCCTTCCAAGACGGAAAATTGTTTGATCGTAAGCGTTAAACTCGCTTGTTATGGTATAATTTAACGTAACTGTGCAAGAGTGCGCGAAGGGAAAAACTTTCAAAGTGTAACTAAATATTACTTGCGTATTAAACATATTCCGTATACGCCTTTGTTTTTTATTTAAAATTTAAATCAGAATTTATCGAGGCATTGCCTGTTGAGTGACGAAACTCAACGCCGGGCTCTTTTGCTTTGGTGCAAGAGCGAAGAAAAGAAAATATTAATAGATAATAATTCATTAACTCGAGTGCGGATCGAACTCACAACTGTCGCGTTACATTCACACCCTTGTGCACCTGGGTCACCACAGCCTCAGTTTTTTTATCTTCACCCTGTGTCCCGCAAATCCCGCAGGGCGAGGAAACGGAAATGATTTATTCTACAGACTGAGAATCGCATCCAATATTCTAGAAACTTCAGAATTAACATAATAATATAATTTATGAGATATTCATGTTGCTGACGAACAAACGACTATCATACGTTCAAATAAAATAAAAGTAACATAAATATTTATAATAGACTTACAATTATAATAGACTATTGTCGTACGTAATCTAGTTTGAACAACGCATTCTATTAGGTCATACAGCTGCTGCTCTATTCCTGACTTCGAGAGATTTCTTAGACTAGATTAATTTTCCAATTAAACGGTAAACGCTGAAGCTAGCACACGAGTTGTAATTGACAAATACTATATACATACATAAAGAATATATCGAATTTTTATACTGTCTTCTGTATATTTGCATTTTTTAACTTAATTTTAGGGTTTCAATGACTAAAAAAAATAATAGACGGTTTGAACTGGATATCTCAAGTTCAACATCAGCCAAGGCAGATATTTGTACAATTATATATGATATACTGTATATGCTATTTTACAATAAAATATCAGGAACTTTTGTATAAACAAAAATATAAGTTACTTTTAATTTTCAGTAGACAATCGACTAAAATTTTTTCAAATGTCGATTTTTATATACTCTGGTGTCACTGTGTCTTCCACTGTTAGAGAATTTCTTTAGATGTTATAAACTTGTAACTAAAATTTAAATATATGTCGTTTAATCGTATACATATATATTTTTATATTGGTACGAAAAACGAGACAGACACTATAACTTTTGTGAAGTAGTTTTACAGCATGTTCATCTTGCAGACACTAAAAGTCACTCTAAGCAATCACTATCGTACGTTTAACTATTGAAAAAGCAAGAACGTTAGACACTAATCATCGCAGAGGTAAAGGCCGCCATTGTGCGTCGTACTTCACTTTCATTTGTCTGGCTGTTGCAGTCAATAGTTCATTGGTAGAGAGCTCTGTTAGGAATCAAAGCTTATAAAGTCAGTACGGTTAATATTACTCACTGATTTTTATGTAGCGACATTACGATTAAAATAAATTTATTGCAAATTCATAATGAGAAACGGAGTGTAACACTAAGTTCCCTCTGCCTACCCTTCGGTGTGGAGGACACAGCGTTAAGCTAAAAAGCTAAAAATCTTAATGAAATACAGTGGTTTGCAGTTACTTTAAATTTAAAATCCATCGAGGAATACTATTATACTTATACACAGCTCATATATATATTTAATTTAATTAATACGTTTACTGTTCCCACAAAATCTTATTATATATGTATATGTGTATGTAGGTGTGTTTGTATGTATGTATTTATGTATGTATGTATGTGTATGTATAAGTGTATGTATGTATGTATATATTTGCCCATTTATATATTTTATTTAGTACTCAGATTTATTTAGTACACCCCTCCTAATTTAATTAATGCTCTCCTCTATCCAAAGGTTGCCTGGGAGAGATTGCTGGCTTAGCAATAAGGCCGCCTATTGTGCTGTTTCTTGTATCATTATAAACATATTTGTAATTAATTATTTGGTGTGCAATAAAGAATATTTTACTTTTACTTTTACTTTACTCATAAATTATTTATTTGCTTTTTGGGGGCCGCCGTCGTACCTATCGTAGGTCTGAAATGATTGAACTGAACTCTCTGAAGACATATACAGGGTGAAATTGTCAGCACCACTTTAAATGAAACCACAGTGTTAACTACTCTATAAAAGCCTAATATAATTCAGAAAAAAAAACCCCAAAAATTAAAAAGTATTTTTTTTCAAACAAAATTAAGAATAAAATTATTGTTTTAAAATAAAACGCCATTTGTAAAGTATAACATAGGCACGCATACATTTACCTGTCAAAGCGGCAACGTTGCACGCGTATGTGTGCGTCACACGAAATACAGGTATGGATAAAAATCGTGAAATGAAAAAAAAATCCTACGTCCAAACTGTTGAGGTACCTTGATTATTTTTTTTTTATTCTGAGTTTGAAATATTTTACCCTATATGCAGTTTCAATAAAAGGAGCGCTGCCTTTTCCACCCTGTAAATATATATATATATATATAACATGACCAAGCTAAGATTCAAGGATTGTAGGATTACGCGGTTAATAAACACTACCCACCGTTTTAAAAGCAAGATACAACGTGAACTTAAAAAAAAACGTAAATTATATGGTAATTTCACAAATTAGCCCTACCTCAATTAACAAAGGGTAGCTACAAGCCAAGCTATCAACATTGTGCATCTCCATTGTGTAGCGAGCGTGTATCGACTGTCGCCCATTCATTAGTCGCTTCACATCAGTGCCTTTGCGGATGCGTTAGCGTCATGGATAGACCGTAGAGTCTTAATATTTGTATTATTTCAGTTAGAATGACTTTAGAATCGGTAAGAATGAAATATTATTCGGTGAAAATGGGGGACGGAGTGTCTTAACACTATGTGCTAAAACCACCCTCGATTAACTCACCTTTCAAATAAAAAACACTAAATCGGTTCAGACGTTCTGGGGCTACGATGCCATACGCAGACTTACAGATACACACAAACACAGAGACATAAAACTCATAACAACCTCTTGTTTGTGTCGGGGGTTAAAAAAGACTTCACTGCCATATAGCAAAACGAATTCAATAACAAGAGCCTATGTTACCTATTGATTATATTATCAATAAAATACTCATTCTCATAAAAGTATTTTATAAAAAACGCATTTATAAACGTACAAGTGAATACAACAAAAGTTGTTTTATTTCAATAAACATCCATCCCATAATATAATCGTATGTATACAACAACAAGAAGTTTTTTCTTTATCTAAGCTGGCTTACAAAACGCTGAAAAGGTTATTCAATGTAGAAATTAACACAAAATGTATAATACCATACATTTTTAGGGCCCCGTACCTCAAAAGGTAAAAACCCTTATAGGATCACTTTGTTGTCCATCTGTCAAGATAATAATTTACCTTAATATCACAGAGTTACTTATTTATATCCATGGTATATTGAAGCAAAAAAAAAAGCTTTTAAGGTAAGGGTATTTTCAGCTGAGCTGGAGTTGGTACGGAGCCCTCGGTAGGCGAGTTAGACTCGCACTGAACCGATTTTTTTTATACTTATATTATAAAGTCAATATTATTCACCCCTTTATAAAGTAAAAAAAGCTTTTTTAAACATTAGCCTGAGGTTATAATATAAAAGCTTTGATACGATTCATATATTTAAGGTTCAGTGGGAATTGTCTTGCTTGAAAATTGTGGGTACAATCTCAATTGGAATTAACGTTTAGGTATATTTAAAAAATACTTGCATTTTCGAAAATAGAAAAAAACTGGAAATAATAAGCTATCAAGCATGTTTGTATGTTGTAAAATGTTGTTACTGTGCTAAGGAGAACAGTAGTTAGAAACGAACGGACGTCCTAGACGTTCCCCAAGAGGCGCGGGTTCTATTCCCGCTACGTAAAATTTATATTATTGTACGTTCCTAAATATTTTTGGAAAACCAACTTGATTCTCATTGATAAAACGTGTACAAATCGAATAAAATAAAAATTATAACCCATATCTGTTTCAAAGCCTTTCCAAATTTCTATAGGCACCAGTAGCTTAGTGCCCGAAGGTAATTAAATGCAACGACCCCAGCAATTCCATTAACAAAATGAACGCTTCAAAAAGCTCCCTGTTTACTCAGCATTCAGGTAGAGTTGAAAGCGATCGGCCTAATGGACCGTATCTATACTGTATAGGCAATCCGCGACCCTGGCACATACATACATACATACTTATATTTATATATATGTACATAGTATCACAGTACAAAATCACATATGCTTAATTGAAACGCAATGTATCACGTCATTGTAGTGCACGTTGAAACCACTGATTGTTGTGGATTAGTTTTCAATAGTACCTATCTACCTCTAATTATATTAAAGTTATTTTATTAGTTTATATTAAAAAAATAGGACAAGCGCGAGTCTGGCTTGCCCACCAAATGCGCCTTATAAAAATTGCAGGTCTCGAGCTTTTTCTGAAATCCAAGCTCAGCTTAGCCAGAGCCCTTTCATCTGATACCTCACTTGAACTAGATTTTGATACCAAATTTATTAGGATGATTTAACCACAAATGAATAGTTTTCAGATTTTTTCCTGAATATCTGTAGATGGTAGTTGCCAAATTTCAAAATTCTAGGTCGACCGGAAGTGCTCTATTAAACCTTGATACCCTTTACAGTGTCGCAACACGCGTTTTTTCAATATTAACGCTCTTTTCTTTTTTTAAGAAAATGTAGAAAAACGATTGTTTTTCAGGAAATCATGTGGCCGTAGATCTGAGTATACGGTTTGAATTTCAAGCCAATTACTCCAAGCGTTTCTGAGATAAAGGTTCTTGACAGACAGACAGACTAAGCTAATTGATTGATATATACCAAACAACGCTTTCCCGTGACAGAACATAATCACCGAATTAGTCTAACGAGAAAAACTTTTAGGACATTATATTATTTGTATTTAAATATTTACTAATAGTGATATTCCAACTCATAACTGTCGCCTTCAGTCAACAAGTCGATATACTTCTCATGAAGTACCATCGCTTTAAGCCGTGCATTCCTACACATTCCTCCCCCTAACGGAGTTAAACGGAGATTCGGGCAAATACAGGAAACGATGTCAATATTGAACTTCCTCTAGGGGGTTTATCAATTCGAAACCAATTATTATTCCCCAATGAAGTTGCGTATAATGTAAGTATAGCTAAGCATTTTGCATCAATATTAACAGATTCGATTTATATGATAATAGTGATTTAAATAAATTTAACCGACTCAAGTACCTACTACTGTCTTACAGAAATACAAGAATACTATGGGTATTCATTATGTCCGGAAGAGACGTGTACAATTCTGGGTCCAAAAATCGCAAAAAATTAGTGGAAATCTTATTTAAATCAAAGAAACACTAATAATATTTCCGAGAAATTCGTAAACAAAGGTACATACATACATACACTTACAAACACGAGCTTGTCATCCTAATCTATCTATCCTTATCAGTCAATTAATATACATAATAGATATATTTATCTGAAAAATAATGAATAAAAGAAAAGAAAAAGAAATAAACATAATAAAAAAAAATACAAAGTGCAACGTGAAAATAAAATTGCATTATATCAAATCACTCGAACAATCGAAGCGGGCTTGTTTGTGCCTTGTTGGGACTTGGGAGCCGACCCCACTTGTGAACAGTCTCGAGCCTATTTAACCCAACATCTTGAGCGCTTTACGAGAAAAATAATGAAAAACAAATAAGAGTCTTGGTCCGAGAAAAGTTGAGAACACTTGAAGAAGAATATATTATACTAGTTCACAAATTTACTTTGTCTGACATGAACGCAAAACTTGTGGGTTCGACTATCACTTGGAAAGATCCATTATTTTAGATTTCTCGATCTAGTTCCGCCAGTGTACAGTCGATATTTCGAAAATAGAGCGTTGTGTTGGAGTGTTTTAGCACTAGGTTCCCTGTGTTAATGTAGGATGCAGTTAGTTATCGAATTAAATAAATTAAATTTAGGATTTGCTTTAAGAGGATCTTTACGACCGTTTGATCTTTATTATTTTCAGATACGGGAAGGATATAGTGATTTTGGTTATTCGTGTATTATATGCGTTACGTAATAGGGCTCTCCGTTATGCAGATGGTCTAACATACCCAATTTTCCTTATTATTATTATTATTTCTCTCTTCCTGAGGATCTCGGGCTCAACATTTCACATTTCTGTTAGCAACAATGCTCTTTTCAAGTTATTTTATTTATAGCATGTAGGTACATGTTGAGACCAGCAGAGGAGGAGCACTAACGGTCCAGGCTGATCAAGGAAAGAATCATTTTAATTTCCTCGCTCTTCGGCGAATAGTGGTAACTAGAGTGTCTTGACACTAGGTACTCTCTGCATATACTCACAATGTATCCGGGATACAGCGTGAAGCGAAACCAAAAAGTTCCACCTAAATCGATTAATCCGCTTTTCACTTTTAGCGAGACTAAAAAAACCAGCAATTACTTTTATATATAAAGATAGATAGATATCATTATGCAGGTGGCTTAGCAATCAGGAAAGCATCAACTTATGACGTAGCTCGCCTTTTACCGTGTCGAGGAACTGAACAAAGGAATGCTGTCAAGGCCGTGGAGACTTTCAACGCTGCCTCTACAAGAGTCTCAGAACGTCTTGTTTATATCTCTTTCCACTTTTTTGTACTAAAACGGCGTAAAATTGTAAAAATAAATTGAAATTAATTATCAAGTTGGTACAATTTAATCGGTACAATTGATTAATTATTTATTCTTGTATATTGGTGTTTGTGGTACAGAAAACAAAAAAAATCATATAGTGGAAATATTTATACATTTCTTCGCTCTGGTATCGAGGCAAAGCGCGGCGTTGAGTTCTGCCACTTAACACGCAATGCCTCCAAAATTCAGCAGAAAGTGGGGAACGGAGTGTCTTAACACTAGGTTCCCTTTGCATACCCTGCTGTGTGCGGCATACACCGTGAAGCTGATTTTTACTTAAGGTTTACCTTTTATTATTAAATATTAAATGACTAAAAGCTCACTAAAAAGTTATGCATCCGTTCATATTTACTTCTCTTTTCCATAACGTACCTAATTATAAACAAATCGAAATATACACAGTATTTAAGCGACACTTGATCGCGGTGTTTCATTGGCCAATTATATCTTGGTACCGATAAAGACACCAATGCATACAGCTTCTCACTGGTTCGTTAACTGCTTACTGCTAGAATTTGGTCGACATACTGCATAAAAAGAGAGAGGCAGGTTGTGACGCAGTGGGCACAAGAGCGACAGGTTCGATCCTCACTCGAGAGAAATGAAATATATAATGTTTTAATTTTTTGTCGAGGTAAAAGTGCGGCGTTGAGTTACGCCATTTAACGCTCAATGCCTTCAGAAATCGGTGGAATATAGGGACATGAGTATTTTAATACTAGGCTCCCTCTGCCTACCTGTTACATGCGGGATACAGCGTGGAGCTATTCCTTACAAAAACTCTTGCTTTTGACATTTTTGGTAAGAAATTTAAAAAGCTAATATACGTTTAGGATTTTTTTTATGTCAAATGATTATACAATTCATAATTTGGTAATTTATAATAGCTATAAAAATACATAAAATTCTAAAATTTAATTTAAATAATATTATATTAAACAATTAACACTATTAATCGTATGCTGTCTCGCTTCTGACTTTGTATCACAAAATAATTAAATCCGCTGAGTGATCGATCCCACAACCGTCTTGTTTCTATAAAGGCCTCAATACATTCTAAAATAATAATAACACAGTATAATTAAATAAGTCTTGGTAGAAATTTAGAATACATACATCCAAAAGTATTAGCGAGCTATTAATATAAGGGAAAGTCCCTCAAATTCCAAGTTAACCTCAAATCACGGGACATATTTCAAGAATTCGGGTCACTTCATTCTCTAGGGAAATATACGATATGTTTTATGTGAACACATATCCGCTTACATTTTATGACGTTGGCTTAGCTATCTTGGCGTTTAATATCGAGCTCTAAATATTATTTATTGAAGTAGGCTAGGCTAAACTTTTGAATCGTAAAGTTATCAGAAAACTTCAGTAGTGTCAGTCCTATAGGAACCTACGGGTTCGGAAGTCACTTCTGTTGAGAAGAGTGGGCAAGAAACTCTTGCTCCTTTAAAACTTATCCAAATATTATCTACGTATAGAAATAAACATGGTAGAGGGAACGTAGTGGTTAAGACACTCCGTTCTCAACTATCCGCCGAATTATAGAAGCCATGCATGCATGTGTTGGAACTCACCGCCACGCTTTGCTTTGTAACCAAAGCTAGAAAACGTTGCCGGTTGCCGTTACGTTTACAGACACATTGGTCTTCCTGAACGTGAAATCCGTCGCCGGAAATATTTATTGTTGTTATATTGGTACCTACCCTACATATGTATGTTTTTTAATTTTTTTTATTGAATCCTGATTTTTACAAAAATATGCTATTATATTTAGTATTCCGTTACTATATTTAATTAGACTCAATTAAAACAAAAAAGAAATAAAACGATAAAGACATAAACCAAAGTGAGCGCAAAAACACAAGGAGCAATTAATGCTGATCCACTTACTCCATACGTCGGCTCTGATTAAGGCCCTACGAATTTTGCCGCAATATCTTTATATTGGACTATACTGGAATGTACTGGACAATACTGGTTAAAATAATAAGGTCAATGACTCCATCACCATAGTCCCACGGTTGTGGGTAATGACTTTAAATGTTCTTGTTTAAGAATTACCCCAATGTCTGTGAAATGTCGTTTAACTTGTCGTTTTTATGAATTGGGCTTCTCAGATTTTTCTTATTATGAACTGTTGGTATGAAAAGTTGTTATAATATTCTCTCTCTTCTCTTATTTTTATTGTTCTTTAATATTCGAAATTCAGTATTAATTTTCATTACATTTGAACATGCCAAAAGTTGGTTGAAATGCGGAAACGGAAGTGTCTTAATGAGAACGGAGACTGAACACTAGGTTCCCAGGTTTCCTCTGATATGTGTGTGACACACCGTGAAGCTGAAACACGTGGCTTTACTCACCGAGTTAGGTTGACGGACAACGCATTAGACGGAGCAAAAAGAGAGGATATTCTATTTTTCAGTTGAAACTACAGAAGAAAGAAATAGTATGGCAACGTTCACGCAAAACAAGGTTCGACCGACAACTTATTATAATTATTATGTACCTTTTCAAATAATTACGATTCGTAAAATTTAATTTAAGCTTTCTGCAACTCTCACCATAAAAAAACAGGAAATTGTTAATAAGATATTATCAATATAAAGATTTCTTTCAGTAATACTATAAAGTGCTTAACAATGATAAGGGTGCTTATGGTTTTCGAAATGGAGTAGCGTTAATTTGATTCACATCGGCCAGAAAAATAATATATTTTTTAATTTAAGAAAACGTATAAAAATTTAGAGTTTTTAAGTGTCTTACTATCTTAGTATGGAGTAAAATTTTAGAGTCCTAATTCTGGGTAGGCAGAGTTAACCTGGTGTTAAGACACTCTGCTTCCTACTTTCTGCCGTATTTAGGAGACGTTGCGTGTTGAGTGACGGAACATACGGATAAAGATTTTAAAAAATTTAAAATAATTGTAATTATAAGTTAATAAAAAGAATCTAATTAACAAAATAGGCGAATAGCTATTTTAATTTAATTAGCGTTAATACCTAAATGCGCAGTGAGTTATGAACGACAATTTATTATGAATGCCATGCTACTATGTTTCCATAAATCTGCTAATATAATATATTTTTTTCAGCTACACGCTTTATCCCGCACGCAAGCAGAGAATACCCATGCAACGCTAATTTATGAAAACTCATATTTTCGAGACTTTTACGTGTTGAGTGGCGGAACTCAACGCCGGGATATATCTAACAGAGACCGGAAATTAAAATAATTATTGTATATACACTCTGGACTCCGGTGGGAATGGAACCCACAAGCCGTCGCGTCCCCCTTTTAAATAATATTGATAATTTTTATTTTACAGAAAAGCGCATACTGTTTCTGTAAAATAAAAACCATACTTGAGTTATATTTAAAAAAGATACAATACTTCAATACAAGTGAGCCATAAAGTGCTGTGCTGTGTTCCGTCACTAAAGTATACGCAATGTTTCGAAAAACTTTGCGGAATATGAGAAACGGAGTGTGTTAACACTCTCCCTCTCTACGTTCCCTCTACCTTCCCTGCAACACGCGGGACACGTCGTCATAAATTAAAAAAAAGAAACTATCGGAAATTTCATCATATAAATGAATTTAGTAATTTCAATTTAGGCAGACGAAATGGATAGCCGTGTTTGCCTCATTACGCCCTAGTACGTCTGGGAGTGCCCTTTTGTTTGCCAAGACGGTTCATTCAATTGACTGATTAGAATGATAAAAATATAATTGTGGCATTTTACTAATTGACGACCAACAAACCAAACGATTGTTGTTCGAAATCTACTCCTTGTTGATCATCCTATTTGGTAAAATTAATAATAGATATTTGGGGAAATTCAACATTCTACTGTTCTCTCTCTGAGAAGACCAAACACGGCGTTGAGTTCCGCCACTCAACTCGCAATGTGGCGTCTCCGCTCGAGGACGAACCTCAAGAGGGAGAGTAAAGAAAAAATGATATACCATTATGGGATCTCCGCCCTCAAGTACACATACTACATTTAAAAATTTAGCATAAAATAAGAAATATTATCTATATACCTTCATATATTTGCGTATCTCTCAGCAAACACAAAGAATTACATTCTCTTTATACTTCGTTTTAGTTAGCGGACCTAAATTGACTACTTTGTCTTATTTAGGGCTGGCAGCAACATGTGTACATATGTCAAGTGCAAAAAACCTAAAAAGTCCTTTTAGATGGGAGTCCCGCCAAGGCGGAACGGGACACCCTCTGACTGTAAACGCTAGGCAACGCGTACGGGTGTTGGTTCAATCCTCACTTCAGGGTAATGATTATACTTCATTTATTATCATGAGGCGTTGAATTCCACTATTTAACACGCAATATGTCGAATATTCGGTGAAAAGACACTTCAAGCTAGATTACTTATGCCTGCCCTGTTATGCGTGAAAAAGCGTGAACCTACTTTTTTTAGATAAAAATCCCAACAAACAAGCAGAATCTTACTTACAACATGAATCAGACAAATCATCATATCAAAAATTACAAATTATCATATCAAAAATACAATTGACAATCAACAATAGTAATTTTCTAGCAAGTTCCAATAATTCGCGACAGAGACGAACGCCTAATGGAGCGTTGATTATCTTCAATTTAGCTAACAGTGTGCACCAGTTCAGTTCAGATTGGGCTGAGGGTCTGGTTGCATCAATTAGGTATCATGTTTGTGTGTTTAAAATACGACAAAATAATATTAGGATGGGGTTCAGGAGACGGTAGAAACTCGATTACATGGGCTACAGTCAGAAATCAGACGTTACTACCCAGGAAAAAGGAAAAAAAACCGGACAAAGGTGAGTCGGGTTCGCCCACCGAGGGTACCGTACAAAAATTGGAGGTCTCGAGTGTTTTCTGAAATTCAGGCATAGTTTAGAACCCTTTCATCTGATAAAAATACAAAAACAATCTTAAATATACATAAAAATAAATATAATAAGTAGATGCTTAAAATAAATTAAGCTTTAAAAGTAAGCTAGTTACTATGTACATGCATACTTAAATATATAACTTTACTTACACCCAATATTATATTCAAACTCAAAATCAAAATGACTCATTTATTAGCAAACACAACACACAACATTCTCCCTCTCTCTCTCTCTCTTCTGTATTTTCTTTCATATGATTCAATTCAAACACAGCAATCGCTCACACCAGCACCTATTCCCCAAAGGGCAATTCTCTAAGCACTTCCTGTTATCACGTCTTCCGTGTTATATAAAAGTCAGGCAAGGACAAATACGTTAGCCACCATCCAGATTGCTCTGATACAAATTGTTCTATTACTTCTATCACGATATGATATTTTACGATGTGATCGCTTAATTTCCTATTGGACAGATTTTTCCATTACGGCTAAATGTTTCCATTCGTTCTAGAAAACTAGTACTTACGTCTTCTGTGTTCTCGTTCTCAGGCTATATTATTAAAGAACAAAAAGTAAAACGCATGTGGATATATTTATTATTTCGTTATTTCCAGTTTTCATGGATTGCCCATGTTGGACGTAAATAACATTAGTAGCATTAGTATGTCCTACATAACGTAAATTTCACATACTAGCGACCCATCTAAGGCTTCGCCCGCTTAAAGTTATTGTTATATTATGCAAAATCTATAAATCGTAGCGTATGTGTACTCTGATGGATCAAGCATCCATCTTCAAAATCTTGTTTATAATATCATATTGCATAATCAGAATGGCTGAGTGTTCAACGGTAAAAAAACGACTTTGTTTTATCTATATATATAATAATCACGAAAACGGAAGAAACCTGGAAAGGAACATTTCCATCTTATACAAATAACTAAGTAAAAAAATTCGATAAAAGTTAAAATCTCATTCTCTCAACGTCACGTATTAGTCCTTCAAATGTCTCGGCACGGTTCGTTACGCTCTACACATTTTAATAAGACCCATTAAAAAATAAAACTGTTGCGTCGGATTATACATGCTATTTTTATACGCTTAAAAATCAACATCAACATTATTGTTGTTTCTTACATCATATTTAAGATTTTGGAGGAAAAATAAAAACAAGTGATCCCAAGATTTTTTTAAAATTTTTATAGCTTCAAAAGGATAGGCAGAAGAAACTCAATGTTAAAACACTCTGCTGAGTTCTGGAGGCATTGTGTGTTGAGCGGCGTAGCTCAACGCCGCGCTTTGGCAAAGCGAGGAAATTAAAACTATGGTTATTCCTTTCCCTCGAGTGGGAATCTAACCCGTAACCTGTCGCATTTACAGTTGTACACTTATGTTACACTAGTGCCACGACTGGCCTCACGTTAAATCAATATATTTTCACAAATAAAATACCGTGGCTTGATTGATTTTCGTCAATACAGCCATTCATTCGCCCCGTAAGTAGGTACATTACGAGAAACAGCTGTATAATGGACAGTCTCCCCTTAATATACGAACGGATAAACGGAATTAAATTTATTATAGGTAGGTACCATAAATAGATTTAGTACTGAATTTATTTGTGATAATTTCCAATTTGGACAAATTGAATATTTTCTTAGTGAAATCCTCTTCTATTATTTCATATAGCGTGCTGTTTAAATTTACGTTTACATTTCTAATACTACTAATTTTCTTGTAGCTTCACGCTCTATTCAGGGGGAATGTGTTTAAAATGTGAAAATACTCCGTTTCCATTAAGACACTTCCATTCCCCACTTTTCGTCGAATTCTGGAGCTGGAGTTTAGAACCGCATTGTTCATTCTATGTCCACTTTAAAATCTTGTTTCAAATAACATTATACTTCTGAATTATATTTAAATTGTCCCATTGAATTTCAAATAGCTCTTCTTAATGCATCCATAAGGAAGCCGAGAAATAATTTCCTTGGCTTTCTAATACAATGAATAATTCATACCAACATGAATTGAAACCTTTATACAAACATACTCGTATGTAGCTTAGACGATCATCTAAGTATTTTTTTAGGTTCGCGCTAGATATATGCGGGCATACAGCAGGGTGGGCCACAGAGAAGCTAGTCTTAAGACACTCCGCTTTCCACTTTTCGACGAATTCTCGAGGCATCCCGGTCGAATTTTTAAATTTGGATAATTGTCTACAACTTATAACGTATTTTAAGCAACTGTCTTATCGGAACTTTGTAAAAATCTCCCTACAGAGATGCTAACAAAATAAACGAGCGTATAATAATTTTACCGTAGCTTGATAGTAATGTATGGCTTAGTGGTCAGAGCGCGTGGACGATTACCAAGAGGTGCGGTTTAAATCACGTTACGTTCAAATTTTTATACGTTTCTAAAAAAACAAGTCTGGTACACATAAGAAAACATATATATAAATAACACTCCTTAAGTCTTAGATAAAGTACAAGTCACGGAATCTAAGATCTTTTCTGCCGTCGGCTGATCTTGATAGCATCGGCAGTATCAATAAAATGCGGATGGAAATCCTTCGGGTGATCGTTTTGATGATAAGAATAAAATTGCAATTAACTTGTTTACGTTCTAACTGAGATGAAGTAGGATTTTTGTTTAGCTTCACGCTGTATCCCGCACATTACAGGGTAGGCAGAGGGAACCTGGGAACGTTGTGTTAAGATACTCCGTTCCGATAAGACACTTTCGTTTCCCGTTTCCACCGAATTCTAGAGGCATAACATGTTGAGTGGCGGAAATCAACGCCGCGCTTTACATCTATTAAATATTTAATTTCCTCGAATGGGAATCGAACCTACACGCTTGTGCGTGTAATTGTTCAAGCTTTACTTTAATTTAAATATATTTAGGAGACTAAAAAGGAGCGGCAAAATAATATAATGTGTCTCAAGAATTTAGTCGTTTGTAAAAAACCTTAGTTGTACAAAAATTAACTTATAGCGATAATATATATATAAAAGAAATTTAAAAAAATCACCTCAAAGTGACACAAATAGCATAAAATATTGAATAAAAATTCCCTTAAAACAGTTTCAAGTAACCATTTCTACTACGGCTGAAGCATATGCAAATGGGCGTCGACGTGTGTCGAGCTAAGCGGCTTTCCTTTTATATACTTATTTACTGAAAGCGGGAAAACGTATAACGTTCATATAAAACGATTTGGTACTTGTGTGCTATACATTTTATTTTTATTTTACTTGTTTGCCTATCAAAATGTTTTTTTGTTTGTTTTACATAAGTAACGTTATGGGGAACGGAGTGTCTTAACACTAGTTTCTTTTGCTTACTGCTGTGTGCAAGATTAACATAATAAATAAATAAAAATATAGTTGCATTAGCTCTGAACTTTTAACTATTGTTTATAATAGTGGTGCAATGGAACAGTATCCAACTGAGCAGGCAATAGTTTGGACTTCGATTCCTAATTCTTAAGACATTAAAGCACAGCATTTGGTCTTCCGATTATTGCACAACTTTGAGTGGAAAGTCAGTAAAAAAGGCGACCAGAGTGTCTAAGCCCTCTTTTCCATACTGCTACATGTAAGAAATGCATAATTCTAAATATGCTTACAAAACTTATTATTAAATCACCATGAATTTCATAGAAAGTCTTATACAAAAGCCCACGCTGTAACATAACTTTGTGCTTTACAAATCTCACCGAGCGTTTGAAAGTTGGCTTTGTTTCCTTAAATACCTACTAGGTTTTACATCATTAGTATTGTAGTGGCTTAGTGGTGCAAGCTAGAAAAGTAATATTTAGAAAATGCAAATAAGCCTTGTCTTTTTAGTGAGCCTGCGCCCTGATAGCCTATTGAGTAATGAAAATCTTTGAAAAACAATAAGCAAATGGAGAGTTATTGGCTTATACGAGTTTCTCTTTAGCTTAACGCTGTATCCCACACACAGCAAGGTAGGCAGAGGGAACCTAGCGGTAAGGCACTCCATTCCTCATTGTTTTCTTTTTTTTCTTGCCGTTAAATTATTTTTCAAAAGAAAGAACTCAGTAAAAGTACAATTTACCCTAATTGATCTAACAAATACTAATAATGACAATACAAAAAGCTTTTATAACTTTTAAAAGAAAACACCTGTAAAGGGTTAAACCTCGCGTGCCGATTGACAATCATCGTATATTATCTGCAGCCCGGGAGTTAACCTCCTGGTCGCGTATGACGTCCTGGTAATCTATTTACATTACAATGCATGCACGCACGCCCGCCGCAGTAATGGCTCGATGCGGTATTTATATAGTCTTTATATACAATATTTATTAATAAGTTATATATATATTTGTATTTTGTATGTAGATGGTCTGCCTGTAAATGTGACAGTCGGATTTGGAGAATATAATTATTATATAATTTCCTACAAGACTCGGCGCGGCGTTGAGTACCGTCACCAACACGCAATGGAAATGAAGTGTCTTGACGCTTTGTTCTTTCTCTCTGCCTATATGTATACAATACGGGATGCGATACTTATTCCCACATAGCGCAGTAGACAAAGCGATCCTTATGTTAGGACATTCCGTTCCCATTATTTCACTTCCGTTGCCCACTTTCTGTCAATGTCTAAAGGTATGTATGAATGAAATGAATAAAATTTATTTAAGCCACAAAAGTCCAAAAATAGAAAACAGCTGCTAACTCCAATTATATCTAGCAATAGAAATAATCAATAAAATACTCTCCTAGGAAAATCCATTTCCGGAAAGACAATCGTGGAACAAGCGACGCTAAGTGGACGCCGTAAATGCACCGAGACCGTCACATGTGGACGCGATGCGCTATAAATAGCAATTCCACCGAATTAAGACATCGACCAATTCATTTTACGACCGTCCGTCCCTCCGTCTGATAGCAATGATACTGTTTATTATTATACTTATGTGAGTTGTGGTACACAATGTCTGAATATACGCGCAACGGCTGTCGGTTCGATTTCTATGATTGGAAGAGAAAGGGCGGCGTTGAGTTTTACCTCTCAACACCTCATATCTCCAAAATTCAGGGAGAAAATGAGGCACGGAGTGTCTCAACACTGGATTCTCTCTGCCGGCTTTGCTATAAGTTTTTTACTATGATTGAATATATTGGTAGTAGTGATATATTTCTCCATTATCAATTTCTTATTTCATGGCACAGCGGACGTTTGTGGATTCAACTCAATTCGTAGTGTATAAAATAGTTTGACAGAGTGTAATAAACGGAGTGAACCCATGGAAACCCATACCACTACCCATGTTTGTCTAGCCCGCTGTAGGTGGGATACAAGCGTCCGTCCGTTCGATAGCAATGATCGTGATTGTTAAGCTCATGAGTGTAAGCTTTATTTATTTACTAAATATAAATAAGACGTGCTATAATGAAGGCAGTTAATTAAATTTTCTTTTAAAGCAAATAATTCTAGAATCAATAGGGAAAGTTTCTTAAATAAATGTGCAAAAAATAGAGTATATGTTGGTATATAATTTTTTAGACCAAAAATCTAAAGAAAAGTGAAGCTACTTTAGAATTCATATTTAAATTATATGCAAACAATGTCAGAATGCTTGTTTAGGTGCTAGGCCGTGAATAATACCTAACATACTTGAGAAACTCAAAATGCAGAAATTTTACTTTTCAAATAACACGTGTTAATTATATAAAGTGAAAAAAAAAACTTGAATATGAATTAGTATGTAAATATAAATTCTTTGTACGTATTTGAACAGTTTGTTGAAGTCTTTTAGTAAGTGCAAGCATATTATTGTTTTTATTTTAAGTTCACGTGTTATCCCGTACATCTACATAGTCGGTAGGTAATGGGAATCTAAAGTTAAGACACTCCGTTCCCCACTTTCTACATTAAAAATAATTAATTTCCCCGAGTGGGAGTCGAAATCAAAACTGTCGCTTTTACAGTCGGACGCTGTGCGACGGCCTCAATTATATATTTATTCATCTGTAGTTAAAATGTATTTTTCAGGGTGGGCTATGAAAATGCAACTTTACAGTCGGAGATTTTGCAGATTCTGTGTCATTCGTGTTTGATTTATACATTTGCCGATATCGAAGTCATTCGTATATACCTACTCTATATTCACCAGCAAGGTGAAAAACATTTATCAATGTAATTAAAATGTCAAACTTAATGCAATTTAAAGAATACCTAGTTACACAGATCATTGTTAAATATTAGTTTATCGTTTTCATAGAACGTAATTGTTATGGGTTCAAATCAAACCAGATTTTTCCACTTGGAAAAATATGTCCTTTTTTATATAGGTAATTAAACAAAAACATGCAGACTAGATTTTACTTGTCATTTCAAGTGGAAGATTAATTTAAAAATAAGTAAGCTTGCACTGAACAAGTCCCGCATACAGCAGGGTAGGTAGAGTGAACCTAGTGTTAAGACACTCCGTTCCCCACTAAAAAAAATATATAGTTTAACGTCCAAAGTATTCCACAGAATTATAAACGTAAAATCTTACAAACTAAATTATCAGTTTAATCGTTATAGGTACGCCTTGCCAGGATAAGAATATTGTAACAAGATAAAAGTTTTAACGAGCCATCACAGATTGCCAAGAGTTGACTTTGTTAATTTATTGAATTCTAGAATACTTAGCGTTAATTATTTACTTTGAGGCCAGTGTGACTGTAAACGTGACAGGTTATGGGTTCGTTTGCCACTTGATAAAATGCATATTTCATATTTTCGTTTTCCTCGGTCTGGTAACGAGGAATTCCGCTCAGCGGAAAGTGGGAAATAGAAGCGTCTTTAATGTGCATGGGGAGTGTCAAATTTCCCAGGTTCACTCTGCAAACACTGTACAGTGCGTGCGTGAAACTAAAAAAAATTGAACCTACCATTTGGTTTTAACGTCTACCACTCAACATTCAATACTCGAGTCTCGAAAATTGGATGGCAAGTGGAGAACAGAGTGTCTTAACACTAGGTTCACTCTTCCTACCTTGTTTAAGCAGATTTCAACTAATTCATAAGTTACTGTTATTGACAATCGTACGTTCGGTCGACTCTCGAGTAGCCGACACGTCTGGGATTGGTTACAATACCTACTATATACATACCTATTAACATCTATTGTTCTATTTATATTATTTTATCATTATGGAATTTTTATAAGTTACTATATCAATAAAATTTAATAGTTTATATTAAATATTTCAAACAAAGCATAGTTATGTGGCGCACATCGGTCCGGAGCCGCAAAGAGTGCGACATAAGCACGTGGATCGTATATTCGATTTCCACTCGGATGAACAAATTATTTTCATTTCCTCGCCCTGGTTGACGGATGGCCGTCAACAGGAACTAGGAAATGAACTAGGTATTTTATTTGTAATTATCACTAACTGTCCTCTGACCTACATGTTATATGAGGCATACAGTGCGAACTTGTGTATTTACTCAAGTAGTTGAAGAAGTATTTGATAGGCGGTCTTAAAGTTACCCAAAAAAAATTGTTTAATATTTTTAAATACAATTTCAGGAATTTAACTAGAATAACGTTTTACATTTATATTTTTTAATTAAGTAGGTATTTTATAACATGCGCTAGGAACCATGTACCTTCTTACTTTGAATAAAAATATTTGACTTTGTATTTTATAAGATGACTTTTAAGAGCGTGAAAAATTTAAACAGGTGTTAATGGATAACGACAACTTAAACAGTCTTTCCTTTGTTGCAAGAATAATATTCTCTATCTAAAACTGAATTGACGTATAAAATTCATTCATTTAAATAACAATAATAACAATACAATTATTACACCTTATACTATACCTACATAAAAATAAACGGGTAAAAGTTATGCGGTTTTTTCCTCATAATAAAAATATTATATTATTATATTTATATAATTCTGTAAGTAATATTAAAAAATAATATGTAAGCAATATTGTTTTTTTTTAATTATCTCGCATACTCTACCCACTTACAAAATACGCAAAGTTAATAGTAATATTTTTGTATTTTATTATTTTCCGCGGAAATAAAGATAGTGCTAAACGCTATATTTTTTTTAAATATTTGCATACGAAAATAGCAACTGATTAAAATATTTTTTTGAATAATCAGAATAAGTATCTCGAACAGACGCGTGACCTTTGAAACTTTACTTTATTGTTAATTGAAATTAATAAAAAAAAACTTGTTCATTCATTTTGATACTAAATAATGAACGTAAAAAACTATTATCCATTAACAATAATTGTAGTACTCATGTTGTTTTTGTTATTAAATAATATAATGTAATGTGTTTTATATAATAAATTTATATTGTTTATGTAATGTGTGTAATTTTTTTATTTATTACATAATTTTTCAAAATCTCACCAGTATTTGATGGTGTGTTCTGTTGCCTCTATATACCCACTGAACGTTAGAATTTTGCAATTGCAGCAAACCGCCACAAGGAATCGTAACATTCGTTCCCTTGTCTGCAGCAACTTGCCGAATCTCAACTTCTTCGCTCCGGGCCCAAGGAACTAGTGAAAAATTGAAAACTCATAAGTAAAAAAATTAAAAGCGCGTACTTACAGTTTTATTTTATTCAAATTTATTTACCTTCTATTCCAAGGCAGAACAGAGGCACCAATATACGTTTAAGAAACATCCTACAATATCTACATCTAAATTCTAAGAAAAAAATCCACAATCACTATCTAACCACGTGAAGTATAAAAGATTTTTTTTCTAAATAATTTATTACATTACACGGAATAAAAACGACGGAAGGCGAAATAATAGGAAACGAATCTCACAACAAACGTCTTCACTCCATTGATAAAAGTCATAGACTAGATAAGTGTCATAATCGCGTGTAGTTGCCATTTTAAAAATCGAAGTTAGCGAAGTGTGTGATAACAGCTGTCAAACAATTGTCTATGGCGCGATGTCGGGACGTCATAGACAAGAATATAGATTTTCTTCGGACATGGCCGCTGTATCGGCAATACAACACCTGCAATGTTTTGTATATTCATATTCATTTTTTATAATGAATAAAGAGTTTTTTAATTATAAGTAGTGATTAGTGGTTCGAGTATAGTGCTGTGATATTTGTAATGGATGCGGAGAACGAGAACGAAAAAAAGAGAATCCGTGATGCAATTCAGATGATGGAGACCATACAGTCGATGATCGACGTCTCGGCGGATAGACTCGAGGGTCTGAGGACACAATGCTCGACCAGTGCAGAGTTGACACAGCAGGAGATCCGGACCCTGGAGGTAGGATATGGTCACACTACGTTACGTGTTATGGAAACAAGTTGTGCCCTTGAACGGCTTACCAGGGCTGCGCTTCAAGGCCTCTGGGCTCAAGGATCGCGGTGAATAGTTCATTGCCGTTGTAGAAAGTGTGAGCGCGCGCATACCCAGTCGCCTTGAAGTTATACTGGCCTATTTTCCACTACGGTGTTGTAACGATTGTATACTAGAACAATATTACGAACTCATGCCGTACTAGATATTGTGATGAAACTATAATCGAAATAAATGATGTCATATTGTATGAATTAGGATACACTTAAAATAATAAAAATACATTTTTTGTTATTTATTTTTGGATTATACATTTCAGGAATATTTTAAAACAAATGTGTAACATTTAATTATTCAAATATTCGTGAATTTAAATTGTAATACTTACATCCATTCACCACCATGCCAAATGAAGCTATAAATATTTATTACATATTAATTACATAAAAATACAAAAAATATCTTAGTAGGCTAATGGGTGGGATTTCCACTAAACTATTTTGTTTTACTAGTTGAAATTCATAAACAACAGGTATTTTGCAAGTCAATATGAACTCTGATATAAATAATTTATATGACAATACTTTATTGGACTCAACAACAATAGTTGCTTAAACCTAATAGAGAAATCAACATTCTATTGTATAAATACATATAAATTATTCTATTTTATAATTATGACAGAAAAATGTTGTCTCTTCATATATTAAACTTTATAGATTTTATTATTGTATTTTATTATGATAAAATATCTTATAATTTTTATATTTTAGCTTTACACTCTATCCTGCACATAACAAGGTAGGCAGAGGAAACCTGGAAACATTGAATTCCTCATTATGACACTTCTGTTCCCCACAATATAATTTAAAGGATTGTAAACATAGACATAATACGTATGTTGCCTGCCTGAACAATTCTGATTAGTTTGAGATATGTTTTTACTTTTTATACAAGTAACTATTATTTAATAATAAGTAGCAACTTTTGATTTCTTTTAGTATCATACATTTCCTGCATATACCATAGTATGCAGAGAGAACCTAGCATGCTAACTTCCTATTGTCCACTTTTTGCTAACTTCTAAATATTGTATTAGAAACCAATACTGCAATTTGTTTTAGTTCATTTATTAGGAAAGATCATATAGGCTATGTTAATGTTTCAATCAAATATGTTTGCTTTGAAAGTAGATGTCTTGAAAGCTACTATTTCAAATAGAAAACACTATTTTAATATTGAATAGGGAGACTATGGCCTATATTACATTACATAATCATTTTTAAATATCCAACCCACTATATGTGCTATACACAATTCTAAGTGGAGACACCATTTGCTCATGCAGAAAGCCACAGTTAAAAGCCTTATATATATATATATATATATATATATACATAAATCAATCATTTTAAATCAACTAAATAATTTAAAATAAAAGTAGACCGTTAATGTTTACTGCTACATCAATCAAATTGGCCAATAAGTTTTAAAAAATAAATATTATTCAACAAGTAGTTTGCGTACAGGTTTATGTTTATTTAAATCAAATTAATTGCTACACCCATACTACATAGTGAGTCACATGAATCATTTATTTATTTATTTATTTACACTTTATTGTGCACAATTATACATTAAGAAGAAAAAGAAGAATATAAAAACGACAAAAACATAACAATTGACACACAAAAGGCGGCCTTATCGCTAATCAGCGATTTCTACCAGACAACCTTTGGGTTAGGAAATCTGTGATAAAATAGAGCGGGTGGTGTAAATAAACTTACATGTCATATTAAATTCTAATACATAAACATAATACATATATATTTGAAAAAATACATACCATTATAATATACTAATATATATAATAATACTATTTATAACAATGAGTTGTACATATTGATGTCATTTCAAGGTGAATCATCCTTCAAATAATAATATTTAACTAATTTTTTAAATATATTTAAAGATTTTGAATGTTTAATACTAAGCGGTAGATCATTCCACAACTTAGTTGCTTTCACAGCAAAGGAGTGCTCATAAAATCTAGTGGAATGTATTGGAGTTTTAAGAGCAAGATTCTCGGAGGATCTCAGTCTAATTGAATGCGCACCCAAAAATTCGAACATCTCCTTTAGGTAAGGAGGCGATTTTTCGTTGTGTAACACACAGTACAGAAGAGAAAGTGTATGTAGATTCCGGCGACTGCGTATTGGGAGCCACTTGAGCTTAGCACGAAATTCAGATACATGGTCATATTTACGCAAATTAAATATGAACCGAATAGCGAGATTTTGAAGTCGCTCAAGTTTATTCAGATAGTCCTCGGTTAAGTTGGGATAGCTTGCATCGGCATAATCGAGAATTGGTAGTAATAGAGAATTTGCTAACATAATTTTGGTTGGAATAGGTAACACAGTTCGTAGACGTCGGAGAGAGCCTATCGCATGAAATATTTTCCGACTTATATTATTTACATGTACGGTCCATGACATGTTCTGGTCTAAATGTACCCCAAGATCCTTAACTGACGTGCAATATGGTAAAAGCGTATCATTGTATACAACAGGCGGTAAATGTGTGTATTTAGCCCTCGAAACCATACCTGGGCTCCCAATTATTATAACCTGAGATTTTATAGGGTTAACCTTCAGACCAAAATAGTTACTCCAGTTTGATATAGCAAGGAGATTATTATTAATAGTTTGAATGGAATTTACCAAATTTTCTGGAGTTGAGTGGGCGTAAATTTGAACATCGTCTGCATACATGTGATAGGGACACGAAAGATGGTTAGTGATAGAATTTATAAAAATTGAGAAGAGCAAAGGAGATATCATCTTCAATCATGTGTATTGAATATGTAAATATTGTCAAATTTTTGTTTACATCAATATTTTTGTTATGAATATTTGGCTTTTAAATACTGGCTTATGATTTACTGGTGGTATTATATGAATTTGTAACAAGATTATTTTAGGTTTTTTTTTATGTAAGTAAAAGAATTCCTTATATATAGAAATTTGGCATGACAAAGCACAGGGTTAAGTTTCACCACTCAACATGCAATGTCCTGTTGGAAATAAATTATTTTGACTCTCACTGGTAAAAAAATTAATCTAAATTTTTAATAAAATTTTGATATCTCTCCAGGGTAAACTCGTGAAACACTTCTCCTACCAATTGGACATTAAGGCACAATTTGTGGAGGAGATCCAGCGCGAGTTGGGTCACGTGCCGAGCCTGCGGCAATGGCTGCGCGTTGTGGGGCTCAGTGTTGATGCTATAGAGGTAGGTTCGGATTAGTTTTTCAATATATTTTTTGTAATGTATCTATTGTTTTTCGTGCCCTTATAAAAAATATGTTATTTAAGATTTTATAATATATATGTTATTTTGAAACAATGTTTAATGATAGGCGACGTGTTGCAGCAGCGGCATAGCGTTTGGCTCTAAACACGACGGTCGTGGGTTCGATTGCATTTGGGGGAGTGGTTTGTTATCATTTCCTCGCTCTAGAAACACGATAAAGTGGGACGTTGTGTTCCGCCATCTAACACGCCATGTCCCCCAAAACTGCTGTATGTGGGAAACGGAAGAATATAGCTGCTGCTGCATCGTGTAATGTATAATATATCTGTAGACAATATGTAGCTCGAAACATTATAAAAATATAGAAGATACATTTTTTAGACGACATAATTATATAATTTTAATACCTCAATCTACCCTCCCCAGGCAGTGTTATGCCGAGTATCATCACTAGAGACGCTTCGCGAGCGATCCGAACATGAACTGAAGGCGATGCTCTGTGGGGCGAGAGACGAGGAAGTCAGGAGATTGTGTCGGGCGATGCAACGGCTGAGGAGTTATACTGGTAAGTGTGTTGTGTATCTTTACTCGACTGCGTTGAAGCGCAAAAGGAAGGTTGTGTTTTTAGTGCTTATATACCTATGTCGATTGTTGGTTCTTTTTGTTTCTCCGTGTAACTTAAACCAGTAAATCGATTTTGATAAATCCGTCGTCGGATTTGTCTTGATGGTGCGATTTTTGCTGGATATTCATATTAATTTAGTTTATGATTTCTCAAAATATCTACCGACACGGAAGACACGGGATTTTAAGTTTTACAGCTTAGTCTAACAAACTTACGACGGGCAACAAGTTTTTGAACAGAAAGTTTGAGGGACCATAGTTTGGGTGATCTAACATTAAAATGACTAACACCTTTTTTGTAAAAAAATGGATATTAGTTAATTAAAACTAGTTTTACGTAGCATTATTTATATTAAACTTAAAAAAATATTCTGTATTTAGAAAAGAGTATAAAAATTACAGAAGCCCTAGCCCGAGGAGATGGTGCAGTGGAACTGCCTCTGTACTGGGATTCGTGGGAAAGACATGGGAGAGGGTCACCAAGAGCTAGAGATGATAGGAACTCCAATCATAAGAAAGGTGGGCTTTTTGAATAAATATAACTAGTTCAAGTCTTACTTAATGTAATAATAAAGCAGATTCACACTTTTTGCCTTATAGAGCATAAGCAGAGGAAAGGAAACACACTATCATTTTTTAAGCTATTTATACGTGATGTTGACTACCCATCAACATCACTCTTTGTTTACCAGAGCAAGCGATTGCCAGCAAATTAAATATAATCATTCCCTATTCATTGAAGTAAATCGTGGCGCAGGACACAAGTGACTGTAAACGCGTCAGGTTGTGGTTTCGATTCCTATTCACCATCATCAGACTGTCCTCGTCCACTGCTAGACATAGATTCTCAAGATTCGACCGTAAGTGGGAAATGGTGTGGAATGTAGTGGAGTGTCTTAACAATAGATAGCCAGGTTCCTTCTGCTATGTGCAAGATAAAGCGTGAAGCTAATCATAACCCGCTCTGGAACCGGGACATTGTGGCTTTCAGTTTGGAAGAAAGTGGAATTGAAGCTACTTTTTTATCAAGGAGTTTACACAAAATATACAAAAAAAATACCACGTTTCTATAAATCGCATTTTTCTTTTTAGCCGGTGGTAAATCTCCCACCACACCAATAAATAAACGTAAACAGAACGTGCATCTGCCAGCGCCCGCTGCACTGACAAAGTCCAGGTCACACGAGTCACAGTTGTCAGTCAAACCTGATGCATCTGATTTAAGGTAACATCTAGATTTAAGACATCTATGTTTATGATCACAAAAAAAAAAACTTTAACTTTAAAAAATACTCATGTATAACTATTTTAATCATAATATTATGTGTCATGTATTTTTTAGTTATCATTATCTAACATACATAATATGGTCAACAAGTTCAGATCAGTTCACTTTTGCTCATCAAAAGGAATAACAATGCGCAGCTAACTTCAAGCCGACCACAACTTGTCTACCATACTCTATTTTCCAGTGATAACAGCCAATCGTCAGCCGTGTGTACTACAGAGGGTAGTCCTCCAGCATCTCCCCGAGATCCCGACCCCGACCCGCCGCCTAGATATTATAATACTAATGTGAGTCTTATAATATAATTTATTGTTAATATCTTCACATTGTATATAGTAATATTTTGTATATTAGTGCTAAGACACCTGCTTCCCCATGGATCAAGAAGAAGTAACAGAAGTTAAAGTCGCGCTTTTTCCCGGTACTAAAATAAATGGAAAACGGAAACGGAAATGAAAATAATTTATTTCCCTGAGAAGTAACACCCACAGCCGTCATGCTAGAGTGGTTTTCAAAGTGTAGCGTTCTATTTTAAAAATGAAGAGCTAGCATAAGTTAGAGTTAAGATATGTACGACAATTGTCCTTCGTTCCGCCTAATTTTGTTGACATTACGTGTTTAGTGGTAGAACGCAACGCTGTACTATGTCTTCTTGCCAGTGCGAGAAATTGATAAGAAATATTTTTATTTAATTTTTTGTTAATACATATATTTTATCATAATTTCCAGCCCATTCCTCCGATCCCGGCGCCCCGGTCGCCCCGCACTACTACAATAAGCGGGTGCATGGCCCACGACATAGCTCACAGGTTCACAAAGACATTCAACATGATAGCGACCTGCGACTACTGTGATAAGCAAATGCTGTTCGGTTCCGGACTAAAGTGTAAGGAGTGCAAGTTTAAGTGTCATCGGTAAGTGTATATATGTTAAATAGATTAATTGCGGCGTTGTGTCCCGCCGCTCAATATGAAATATTCTCGAATTTTTCTCAATATATCTCGAATTTGGGTGGAGAATTGTTTCTTGATATAAGGCTCTCTCTTCTTATCAGAAAAAATGAAGCTAAATTCTTAGAATCAATTTAGGTATAGAATTGGTTTTTTTTACTATTTTTTAGAGTTCCATACTCGGAAATAAATAACGGAACCCTTCTAGGATCACTTTCTTATCAATTTGTTTTGATCCTTGTTCTGATAATCTCATGGAGGTATCAAGTTGATATTAATATCAAATATCCATGTCAGCAGTTAACGGAATCAAAAAATGCGATATTTCAAACAGGTTTTACAAACATTACAAAAGTTCAATATTTATATTTATTTATTGCAGGGACTGTGAAAGTAAAGTTCCTCCGTCGTGCGGGCTACCGCCCGAATTTGTTACTGCTTTTAGAGAAAAATTTCAGAAAGATGGTAATAATAGTTTCTATTCATTTTTCTTTCTTAGAATTTTATAATTAATTCACTTAATATAGAAATAGTGGATAAACGCAATTTTATTTACAATCAATTTAATTTATCAGGTGGGTTATACCTAACGTCAGGCGCGCGTGGTGCAGCGCCGAGTTTAACGCCGAGTCGACGACGACCGCCTCCCGCGCCGCATCATCACCCTGTATGTATATGTGCATTTACTTACAGTTGAAACCGTCGTGGCGTAGTGCTAGTGTGTGACTAAAAACGCTACCGTGGTATTTATATACCCATGTAGAGCCCTGAAGTTTCTGATATTTTTTGCTAATTTCACTCGGAAAAAAAAAGGAAAAGAAAAATTCTAAAATCAAGTTTGTGCAGTCACTTACAACTAACGACTCGTCTAAAATAAAATGTTGTTATAGCATTCCCAATGCCCTGACTCGTCGTCGAACACGTCGTCGTGCAACAGCAGCACGCCGTCGTCGCCTGCGCTGGCCGCGCCCGCCACGCCGCAGCCGCACCCGCACACACACCACAATAAACAACAGTTTCATTTTCCTGGTGAGATCAAGTATGCTCTCGTCACACAATATATACACAAATAAAGTGCACACACATACGCTAACACACACGCGTAGGGACCTGCACAGTCAAACATAAACGAATATATGTACAGACGCACACTTGCACAAGGATAGAAATAAAACCATACAAAGACACTTCATACGCATATACACACTAGCAACAGAAAAAATACGTACATTTCATGTGTAATAAATGTTTAACATAAAAATTATACACATTGTAAGTATTGTCACAAAGGGTAATATTAAAAGGTAGAATTATATGTTTTTGATAAAAAAAAATAATAAAAATATCGTTACTGCGCATAATCACGTAGAAAATATTAGCTATTAGCATTATTTAGTGACAATTTATATGAAAATGCTTGTTTTTTCTTAGTATTTATAATATACCTCAGTATATTCGAGTTGCCATTTTGATATAATTATGAATCACTTAGAAGTCATATTATACTATTAATAATATTAAGAACACTAATTGGAAGGGGTTTTTTAGCACTATATTAGAATTCATGCTTAAGCTTAAAGCGCATATTTATCAAATTATTTTAAAATATATAGCTTATAATTTTTTATACACATATATTATTAGAAGGTAGGTAAATTTTTTTAGAAAAATAAATATTATCATACATCAATATTTACTTTAAAATTGTTTAATTATTGAATATTCGAAATATATTGGATATTCGAAATTTTACAAAATATATCGCTGCTAAAATTGGTTTTCTAAATTACACTGAAATTCTTTCAAGTCTGTCTATTCGGCTCATATAATACGGCGTTAAAACTGTCGATGCACATCAGAGGTGAGTCTTATAGTTGTTTAAAACCATCTAAGTGTATATTTATATTCTTATATTAAATTAATGTATGTTAATGTTAAAATGTGTACGTAACTATCCCATAAGCGTTCGTTAAATCACTTGATATTTCTCTTGTATCGTCCTTTTCTTGCGAGATAATTAGAAAGAGACAAAATCACTACTTAAAATGTTTGTTGTTATGTCAAAAATAATAAAATATATATTATTTAAAATCAAGATAATGATTTAAATTTTTAGAATGTTAATTTGTTGCTTTAAATTATATCGTTGGTTAAATAGGAGACTGATTTTCATATTCATTTTCTACACTCATAAATTATGGTTAGCGACACATTTTCGACACATCATCTAGCGACTTTGGAGTTGTTGTGAAGAATCTTGATTTTCAAAAGTTTTAAATTATGCCATTTCTGTATAACCGATGATAGATATTTTATATAACACAGTATGTCATTTCACATATATTTAGATATTTAGAATCGTTTTATGTAATACATATACATAGTAGACTAGAGTAGTGTAATAGCCATTTGGCTGTCTCAAAAGCTTTTTGAAGCCTTTAAAGTTAATCTCTATTTACAATATTCAGCTCTTTAAAATGCTTTTATTAGTTTCTTCTGTATTGATTGATGTTAAATATCTTATATAATATATTTTGGCCTTTCTTTTGTCCTTCAATTTGTTAGAAGTTTTTCATTCTTTGACAATATATTTTCATAGCATGAATTCAGTATTTTTAGACGTCATATTTCAGGGTTTCCTATCACAAAGAAAAGAATGGAACTCTTAAAGGATCAGTGTTGACGTTTGTGCCAAACATTGTATGTACTTCGCTGCGAAAACAGAACTAATTTGTGGTACTTCCGGCAATATAGAATTATGATATTTTGCATAGAATGAAAACTATAGTAAAAATATAGATATAAATAATAAGGAAATCGATTATTGGAAAAATATATTTCCTGTAAAAGATTGCTTGAAGTAATAAGGCATTTGCATACTTGTTTTTTTTTAAAATTTCTTTTCTGTATTATTTGTATTATTATTTTTCTTTTATTTGTGTGCAATAAAGTATAATCTAAACCAAACTATATTTCGTTGATTGAGATATGAATTTTGTTCATTTCCTAAACTATCGCAAAGTCGAGTCGTCGTTCAACTTTTGGAAGTTGTGGACTTACAATCGTGAAATTGATATAGGATCAATAAATCTATTATTATTATTATTATTATAGAAATAAAGACACCAGTGTCAAGTCCAAACCACACGTCCACAGTACAATCGCCGGCTAGGTCCCACGTGGAAATTAAGGAGGAGCTCACTTCTAGTATTAAAAGTGGTATGTTATACAGTTTTGTAAATAAATAATTCATTACACTTAAGCATTTTCAAATATTAATAACAATAAATGAATTATTGTGTACAATTACAATTAATATAACATTAGTGGGATTTCTATTTGCAATACAAAACAGTACAATATTTAAAAATATTTTTTATAATTAGTTTGAGTTAAACGTACAAGTGATGGTACAGGCAGGTCTGGCTTTTTTTATCTTCTGGGAACTTAGTGTCAAGACGGCCTGTTCTCTATAAGACAATTTCCGTTTGATTCTGGCGCATTGCATTTTGAGTGGTGGAACAAAACGCTACACTTGGCCTCGTTACCAGAGCGAAGAAAATGAAAATTAAATATTTTAATTACTTCAAATGATAATCGAACCCACAGCCTGTCGCGTTACCTTTAGTATATTTATGTGAACATATATGTTTTGTTGTAGAGGGCTCAGGGCGCGTGTCCCTCAGCGGGTCTGGTTCGACGGACAGCGGGAGACACGACCCTACATTAGACAACAGGTGGCCGAGACAGAATAGTGTAAGTTTTTTTAAATATATTTTTTTACGACAGAATGGTAGGTACTAGCAAGGATGTCACGGTAAGAATGAAGAAGAGCGAGCTCAAGTGGTTTAGCCACTGAGTGAAAAAATGGCAAAAAATGTATTTGAAGGAAAAGTGAGCGTTAATAGAGCTAGGGAGAGATCTCGGTGGAAAGCATAGTATCGATGGTGCTGGAGCAAGGTCACGTAAAACCATGACATAAACATGACGATAAAACATACTCCTTGGAGGGCACGGCATGTATTAAGAGGTTGAAGGTCGAGGCGAAAGAGGTATGCAGACACCGTAGCGTTTGGAGGTCCGTTCTCTCTGGCTATCCCGTTACATATACAGCGTGAAGCTTAAAAAAATGTTTTAACCTTGGCTGAGATAACGTACTATTAATTATTACCTCACGTTTTAATTTAAAAATTCTTTAATAGTATAATTTTTGTTTTGCTTCACGATGTATCCCGCATGTACCAGGATAGGCAGATAGAACTTGAGAACATAGTGTTAGGACTCCGTTCCGTTTAAGACACTTCCATTTCCCACACTTACAAACGTATATGCTATGAGTATAAATATTCTACAGATATTATTTACAGCCGCATCATATATTAATAGTTCCTAAAATTATAAATCTTAAGTACTTTGCTTCACGCTGTATCCCACACACTGCAGGGTAAGCAGAGAGAACCTACTGTTAAGGCACTCCGTTCCCCACTTTTTGCCGAAATCTGTAAGCATTGCGTGTTAAGTAGCAGAACTCAACGCCGCGCTTTGCCTTGCCACCAGAGCGAAGAAATTAAAATACAAACAAACGTAAATAAATATTTCACTTCATCGAGTGGGGATGGAACCCACAACCGTCGCGTTAATTTTATTTAGTTTCGATTTAAGTACTTTGCAAAAATGTATTATATTATAAGAGACAGGCATTGCAACAAGAGTGTTGCAATGCCTGTCTCTTAATATTTTAAAATAGCCGTGTTCATTTGGAAAACAAAGAGAAAGGAAAAATATGAAATTTATACTTCCCGCAATTTTATTTTACTTGTTAAGATTTGTTTTAAAGTTCACAGCAAAGTTCCGTTCTCCATTAGTTTCAGAATTAAAAATAAAACGAATAATATTTTAACTGTCATAGTAAAAAACGTAAAAAAACTCGACCCGATCTCAAACATTCGTTTCATTCTAAAATTATAATATAAAGACGCCCCTGTTACTCAAACTTATGTTCGTTAAGCTTTAAAGTTCTTAATAGCTACAAATTGAAATAACCGAGCTTTTATCAGATAACAGTTTATTTATAGGCGTGTGACGTCACATGCCACTTGTAATTACGACTTTATGTCCGGACCTTTAGTCTTAACGTGCTATTATTTGAGTTTTTTTTATTTCTATTCTTTCATTTGTATGTTTTTTCAATATTTATTTTCATAAAAAAATAGTGGGCTCTTTATACAAACACGAAATTTGATGTAGCTCTATCTCAGTCTCGTATTTCTTTCATATAAAATTTTGTAATGTGAAATCTAATTTATCTCATATATTATTATTATAGCTTAAGATTATTTTTTTGTTCGACCTTTAACCTTTTAAACCAAAGCGCTTAACTTTAAAATGTCTTATATATTGTCATATGGTATTGTATTATATAGGTATCGGTATTCTGTTATAGATTCAGGCAGGTTTCAAATTCAAACTCAAATTCAAAATAATCTTTATTCAAATAAACTATTAAAAGCACTTTTGAATCGTGGAATGTACATGTCAACAAAAAGCTACAACCGGTTCGGAAGGCAGTTCTGCTGAGAAGAGCCGGCAAGAAACTCAACAGTTGCTCTTTTCAAAGTCAATAGTATATTTTACTCTTACATTAGCTGGCAGCTATCCTGCCTGACATTCAATAGACATTAATTCCATACATGTTTTCATCTTCCAAATATTCTTGTACAGTGTAATTAGCTTTAATTGTTAGAATTTTTTTTACAAATACTTTACATGTTGGAAGTGGCAAACTTAAAATACACTGTGGTTAAATACACATATACTTAGATCCATAAAAGATTTATTAACTTTTTGGAGGCGAAAACTTGGTGTAACAAGCTTATCTTTATTTCTCGTTCCTATCGTATGACTCTCACTTATTTTGCTATGACAATGTATATTTTGTCGGACAAAGAGAATGTTATAATATACAAATTGGGAAGCAACTGTAATAATACCTGCATCTTTGAAAACATCTCGCAGAGAATCTCGAGCTCTTAGATTATAAATATATCTCACGGCTCTTTTTTGGAGAATAAATATTGAATTGATATCTGCAGCACTGCCCCATAGCAGCATTCCATAAGATAAAATACTATGAAAATAGCTATAGTAGACTAGTCGGGCAGTTTCAACGTCCGTCATTTGTCTTACTTTTTTAATTGCGAACACGGCAGAGCTGAGTTTATCCGCAAGTGCTTCCAGATGAGCATTTCATTGGAGTTTGGAATCTATAGTTACTAGAAAAAAACTGATTCCGACAATTTAAGAGCTTCTCCTTTAATTAGTAGACTCCAATTATGTTTTTTAACATTTTGTAAAGTAAACTCAATACATTTAGTTTTTTTAGCATTTAACATTAGATTATTAACCTCAAACCAACGAAGAATATGCGATAATGCACTATTCACTTCCTCATAGTTTATTTTATTTCGGTCAACCTTAAATATTAAAGAGGTATCATCCGCGAAAAGTACAATATCACATAGGTTCTTCACATAATAAGGCAGATCGTTAATATAAATAAAAGAGGACCGGAATAGATCCTTGTGGAACGCCCGTCTTTAGAGGAGATCCAGATGATTTTACATTATTTATACTAACCCTCTGGATTCTTCGGTTTAGATATGAGGCAATAACATCAAAGGCAGTACGCTGTATACCATCATGATATAGTTTTAATAACAGAGTTTCACGGTCTATACAATCAAAGGCTTTGGATAAATCACAAAATACTCCAATAGCATTTTGTGACTTCTCCCATGCGTCATAAATGTGCTTTAGGAGTGCAGCACCCGCATCCGTAGTGGACTTGCCTTTGGTGAAACCATATTGCTCACTATGGAAACAATTGTTAATATTTAAGAAAATTGTGAGCTGATTGAACATTATTTTCAAATATTTTACTTAAGGATGGTAAAACAGAGATCGGTCTGTAATTTCCAGGCTCAGATCTGTTTCCACTTTTATAAAGCGGCACTATTTTGCTATATTTCATTAAGTCAGAAAAAGTACTGGATTCTACACAATTGTTAAAAATGAAAGCAAGGTAAGGAGCAATATAGACAAAATAATAAATACTATGTCTAAATATTTGTGACTGTAAGCGCGGCGGTTAAAGATTCGGTTGCCATTCGGAGAAAATTTATTCAAAATTAATTCCTCGCTCGCTCTGGTAGATAAAATGCGGCATTGAGTTTCGTCACTCAATGTCTCGGAAATTTTGGCGGAAAGTGGGGGACGGAGTGCCGTACTACTAGGTTCCCTCTTTTTACTCTGCTATATATGAAGGATAAAGCGTAAAGATAAATATGATCAAAGCAACCTAATAAGTATTAAGTCATATTCCATAAATATCTCATTCAAGTTACGTTGTAGGTAATTGTTTGTTTTTTTAATGTTTCTTTGTCTTAGCACATTATATACATAATCTTTTTACCTGCATAATCTTTTGTTAATTCATTATTGATTATATTTAGTCTGTCGACGTAATTTAAAAAATATGTAAACTTTATTATTAAAAAAAAATCAACGGTGTTTTAATAATGAAGTTTCTCTACTAATATAATAATTTTGTTTTATATTTTTATCAATAAAACATTTCTATAATAATAATACAATAAAAAAACAATTAAAACCCCGAGCTACAGCTTGTGTGAAAAAGCGTTAAGTTACACTTCATCGACAGTAAGTTGTCGATGCAAGCTTATCGTCAACATCCGTCCACATTGAGATAACTGATTCACTTCTGCATGTCAGTTTGACCGCGAACGTTCATAACTGTACATGAAAATAATGTTACTTTTAAAATAATTGGGTTTTTTTAAAAAGAGTTTTTTCTATATTAAAGAAGTGACCTTATTTTTTTTTTTGTTTTTTTATGTGTATAATTGTTTGTGAGTAATTTTGTTGTGTAAAGTGTGATTCATAAAAGTTATAAATATGAGTACGTTTCTACATCATCGAAGGATATTTGAAGAGGTATTTTGTTTTTATCTTTTCTTACATCTTTACCGCCTCAGTATTCTGTCTACCCCAAAAAATTTAGTAACAAAAAATTTACCCTGGAAAATTAACAAAATAGCTGCACACGACCATATGTATCTGTTCAAAGATAAAGTCCAGGATCCCCCAAAAATATTTCTAGATACGCCCATGCTTCTTGCATACTCCGCAGATTAGCAGCTTACAGTGAATATTTATTACTAAATATTATATATTCTGATTAAATAATTTTTTTTTTTTATTTATGCAACTTTCAAAACGATAAAATACATTAACAAGTTTCCTTAAAAAATATAACAGATATTAAAGTATATGCTAATTAAATTACTAAAAACAATTTTGTTTGTTTACCTGTTTACCTTAATATGAGGATAAAACTATGTTATTATTAATTGTAACTTTATCCTTTGCATTTCGATATCCGAATTTCAGCGAAATGTGGAAAATAAAATCATCAGATTATTCACCTAATTACCATTAATTATGTTATAACAATCTATTAGGTTCAAAACCATGGTTTTATTATGATAATAATACAGCGTCAGGCTGCACATAGTAGGGTAGGCAGGGATATTCTGGGAACCTAGTGTTAAGATACTCTGTTCCCATAAAGACACTTCCACTCTCCCTTTTCGCGGAATTTTGCAGACATTGCGTGTCGGAAATCAACGCGCCCCGCGCTTGTCGTTCATGTATATATAGTAACTAGCGGACGCGCGCAGCTTCTCTTGCTTATTTAGGAGTGAATTCTAAAAAACCACGAAACATTTGTTCAATGAAATATTTTTAAGAGAATTTAGAATTTCAAATTTTATAAAAATCGGTGGCGATTTAAAGATTTTTCCATACAAACTTTCAACCCCTTATTTGCACCCTTAGGGGGTGATTTCTAGAAAACCATGAAACACATGTTCAATTAAACATTTTTGAGAGTTTAAATTTCAAATTTTATAATAATCGGTGGCGTTTTAAAGATTTTTCCATACAAACTTTTAACCCCTCATTTGCACCCTTAGGGGGAGAAATCTAGAAAACGATGAACACGTATTCCATTAAATACTTTAAAAATCTAAATTACTAATTTTATAAAAATCGGAGCCGATTTTTTTTTTCCATACAAACTTTTAACCCCTATTTCACCCCTTTAGGGTTAAAATTTTTCAAAACCCCTTCTTAGTGGATGTCTAGATTACGGAAGTAAACATCTGTCCAAATTTCACGTTTCTACGCACAGCGGTTACGGCTGTGCGCGCGTCTTACCTCAGTCAGTGAGGACAAGTCCTTTTATATATATAGATTAACATATAAAATTTCCACAATCACAGCTATCAATGAAAGAATGGGACATACCCTACGATGAGCTGAAGCTATTCGAGATGATCGGCACGGGTCGTTTCGGCACCGTGTATCGCGGCAGCTGGCACGGCGCCGTCGCCGTGAAACTGCTGCACGTGAACGCGTTGAGCGACCACTCTGTGCCTTTGGATACTTTTAAACATGAGGTTTGTGCGGGTTTTTGTTATTTTTTGTTTCTTCTAGGTATAGATATATGATGGTACAAAAATGCTAAACCTTATTTGGATTTTGTGTAAAAATTCATTGAACAGTCTTAAAATGAGCTTTTCTTAGTGAGTTTTTAGCTAATTTAAAACAGATAATATATTATGGTAACCTTCAACTTACTGTCCTTCAATAACTGGCTTTTTCAGTCCAAATTTATTTGCGATACCTAGCCAAGCAGAAGTATTTACCTAATGAAATGTTTTATTTGCAACGATTTACATTTACACATTTAAAAAGAAAGTAGTCCAACGGCTCTTATAAGTAGCGACTACAAAGTATTCGAAACGTTAAGTTTCCAAATATTTTGTACTAAAATATACGTAATTAATACGGTCAAATAGTTTAATTTGAAACTTATTGGTAACTTTTTTCTATCATTCCAGGTAGCAACATTCAGAAAGACAAGACACGAAAACCTGGTACTCTTCATGGGCGCCTGCATGAAGCCGCCCCGCCTCGCCATCGTGACGTCGCTGTGCAAGGGGATGACGCTCTACACGCACATCCACCTGCGCAAAGATAAATTCACGGCGAATAAGAGTGTCATTGTTGCACAGCAGATATCGCAGGTGCGTTTACTGGTTGAGGCAAGTTTAGTGAAAATTGTGAGAAAAGGAGGAAATATATATATATAAGTCATACTCCCTTTCTGGAATCGAAACCATAACCGTCGCTTTTACAGTCAAACTAAAATTCCTCAGCCTCAATTCTAATTGAATATATTTTGATATTTTTCCAGGGTATGGGCTATCTACACGCGAGAGGTATTATCCACAAAGATCTGAAGACGAAGAATATATTCCTCGAAAATGGAAAAGTGGTTATTACCGACTTCGGACTCTTCAGTGTCACTAAATTGTGTTTTGGAAACAAGTTAGTATATTTGTTTACACTATAATTTTAAATAATTATATCTTATTCATAAAATTTGATGTAGAGTACAGACTCTAGTATTATGTGAAATAAGATATATATAATTTAACCAAAAATCATGGTTCTAGATAACAAAATCATGTTTATTTTAAATACTTCAGGGCATACGCTATGCAACTGCATTTTTTCTAAACAACCTAGTATTTACGCACATTTCTAAATAATTCTTCAACAAAAAAAAATATAAAAATTTAACACTTATCCACAGTGCCCGCGGAGATAGCCTAGGTATCCCACCAGGATGGCTGTGCTATTTGGCACCAGAATTAGTACGAGCGTTGCGACCACACGCCTCGTTACATCTGCCCTTCTCTAAAGCCACTGATGTTTATGCTTTTGGGTGAGTTGAGGTGTTTGTTTTATTTGAAAATGTATTAAATTTTGAACGTAGCAGAATTTGAACCTGCGTCCATTGGAAACCGGCCAAAACCCGCTAGACAAACGTTAATAATCTGTAAACGGCTGAATATATTTTCTTGAATTATAATTTAGACTCGATTATTATAAAATATATGGTTCTTATTCGGCGATACGTGGGGAACAAAGTGCCGTAACATTAGGTTCCCCCTGTCTATTTTGCATTGTGCGAAATACAGCATGAATCTAAAAAGCAAATAAAAAATAATTATAATGACTATTCCAGAACGGTTTGGTACGAATTGTTGTGTGGAGAGTACCCATTCAAGGGTCAGCCACCTGAAGCCATTATATGGCAAGTGGGCAAAGGCATGAAACAGTCACTAGCTAATATGCAAGCTTCAAGAGATATTAAGGTGAGTTGCTATTATTTATTTACATATATTTTTGAGAATTTAATGTGTTTTTTCAGTTTCACATTTTTTTGCTGCACAATAGTATAGGAGTTAAGACACTCTGTTATCAATTAAATACTTCCTTCTCCCACTATCCACCGAATTCTCGAGGCATTGCGTGAACTCAACGCTTCTGCTAACCTTGCTTTCATAACCACACCTTTCCATCGGGTTACACTTTTACTTTTATATTATCTAAATATGAAAGTAAAACATAAACAATTCAATTGCTTCAACGTACGTAACGTACCGCCCAGTACGTTAGTTACCCTTGGTTATAGTTAAAATTAGAAGTTATTGTATAAATTAAACACATTCTTGTTTTGCCAAGCCCTTATTTAATTATAAGTTAATTGTACTAAATGAAATAAAGAGGACTCACTTTGTACGTCCTAATTGAATTAACATAAATGGATAGTATTTTCTCTATTCCAGGACATCCTCATGCTGTGCTGGTCTTACCACTCACCAGAGAGGCCGGACTTTTCCCGCCTTTTGCCTCGTCTTGAGAAACTCCCCCGCAAGCGCCTCGCGCGCTCCCCCTCACACCCCGTGCACCTCTCCCGCTCTGCAGACTCTGTGTTCTGAGAGAGGCGACTGAGGGAGTGTGTCAGGCCCTAGTCTACCACTTACCCCACTTTGAGAAACAGTACTGTATATTCTATATATTTTCTTTTTCTTCTGATTCTGACTTCTGAAAGAGGGGAATGACGTAAGGTGTCTAAGGTCCCTACGAACTACCCCACTATTACTGACTATTGTACCCTCCAATTCCTCGCTACCGGGATGGGATCCTGTTCTGCTAATTGTCTTCTGAAAGTGGGAGCCAAAATAGTGTATCCAGCCCTAGTCCACCATCTTCTACCTTTTTTCATCTTCATCTTATACTTGACTATGTCTTGTCTGAAAAAGTCTAAAACCTCCTGACTTCCCCATATATAATTACATAACATTAACATGACTTACAGGGTGCAGAGTGGTACGTACTTTAATGGAGCTTTCTCCTTTACTATAATACATCTAAATATCATTTACAGCAGCAGGAACTAGGATATCCATGTCCACATTCTATTTATACATATAATTTTTCCTCCTAATCCCCATATTCTTATAAATATTATAAGTCACTTTTCTCATTCTCTAATCCATTTGTTCCCATTGTTCTTTGTCATTTATTATAAATTAGCATTGGATTTTTTTTATCAACAGAACAAGTTCCATCTTCTTTGAGCGTACTCGGAACTGCTAGTTAACGTTAACTAACATCAAATTTAATGTCAGTTAAATTTAAATTGGCGTCTCTTTGTTTGTTTAGGCATTTTTATCGTGATTCTCATAATGATCATATCTAATTTTCTATATAGCTACTAAAAAGTAACACTAGGGCCAACAAACTTCTTGCAATGTGACCTTATGTGTATAATAAAATACCTCATTTGTCTATTCAGATGAAACTAATATAGTATGTATGTATAATAATTATTATTGTACAAATTATAAAGTTTAGAGGTTTTTTTTAAATTACAAAATTACTTGTGAAAATAATTGCTTAAGTAGCATAAGATTTTTTTTTCTGTTTGTGAAACATTTTCCATTATTTATTAAATTAAAAGTATTAATAACAAAATTTCAAAAAATCTTTAATTTCAATTTTTTATTTATTACTTTCCTTAATATTTAAAAGTACATGATTTTTTTGACATTTTGAACTTATACAACTTTTGAACCATGCAATAAGTTGAATCTCTAAACTTAATAATTTGTCTATTGACGAATCAATGTAATACATTTATGACTTTGAAATCCATTACTTAATTAAAGTCTTTATAAGATTTATTTGTAATTTAATTAATTTGTACCGCTGTTTTGAAAAATATCGATTGTTTTCTCTGGTATTTGTAATGACGCATTTTGTGGTATAATTTTGTATTTAAAAAAAATTAATTCAACAATTTTTTATTGCAATAATATAATTAGTAAATCAATTCATACTTTTCTTGTAATTGTTAATTAATAAGTGACAGTGGTGTTTGTAAACTTAATTAAATGTACATTTTGTATTGATTAATTTTTATATGTTTTAAAACATTTCCATTATTGAAATTGCTAAAACACGTGTCCTTTTTTAATGAATAAAGTAATAGATTATAATAGTAATATTATGCCATCTCGACATTTTTATCCATGTTACAATAAATTCAAATGAGTAACTATATTGTCATAATAGAATTGCAACATTTTAATTTGAACGATGTTTTTTTATTATTTCGATTATTGGCGGACATCTTTCTAAATATAATATTATAAGTTAAAATTACTTTTTAATTATAAATTCCTTATAGGTCCTCCATTGAAGCAATTCAGCCTTACAATTTGTACCGTTGAGCAAAATTTGTTATAAATAAAAAACAAAACACGGGTATCGATACTTAGTGAAACTGGTGTTGAGCACTAAAATAATATTATTTTAATCTATAATGTTCTACGTTTACACTTGGCAGCTTTTACATAAGGAAAAAAATGTTTTAAATGTCTGTGGTCAATTCTGATTAAATTTAAAATAGTTTTAACAGTCAATTGTAAAACGTAAAATTGAAAAAAATATAATACTAACGCCTAATATGAAGCAATATGAAAAGTATTTAGACAAAATAACTTACTGATGACGTCAAACAATCATGACCGACTTCAAATTACTCTTTTTTTTATTTATTTTTAAGAAAACAATTCAGCATGAATATTATACAGCAGCAGCGGCAACATTGTTTGAATTGCGTTTCTGTTTTTGTATTTTTTTTAAATCTATCTACTTTTGTATTGTCAAGGGTCAAGTGTGAAAGTAGCCATTAAGTCTTGATCTCTTGATTTTAACGATAGATTAAATTATATTTTCGTATTTAAAAAAGAACGTGAAAGTTGACTGTTTCAATATAATTGTAAATATTGTATAGTGTTACTGGTTTTGCTGTGATGTAAATGCAATTTTGTAAATATTAGTCATTATCTGTATTATGATAAAATAAAAAAAAATAACTATGGGACTGAAGTTGAGACGAAGGTATATTTAATTCTCCATAATATTTAAATAACATACCAGTATTTTCTTAAAAACTGTAAATTTTCTATAGGCATGTCTTATTTATTGTTTGAATTGCGTTTTAAAGACTTATTTGTAAACACTTTTATTCTAAATCGATTGTGTAAATATTAAAATGTGTTAAAAATCGATTTGTTTTAGACGTAATTCGTTTTGTATGTAAATAGCTAATGATCATCAAGCAGATTATTATTATTTTAGTAGTTTGGTTATAATAAAAAAACAGGTTTAATGTTAAAAAAAATAACTTTAATAGTTTAAACAATATTTTTTTATTATTTAATTAAACTACTAGCACTACATTGAGGTTATTTAATAATGACCTATAACTTTCAGCTAATTTTCATATAAAATGATATCTTACCTATATCTGATAGGTCAAGTAATTTAACAGAAACTTATATGACAGTTGTAATAAGAAAAAAATATATAAATAAAAAAATATGGTACCTATGGTTATAATTGCGACTGAACACAGAATACGAATTCATATAGTATATTGGTCATATTTACAGTACGGTCGACAAGTCGTGACCGCCATAAAGTTAGGCTTTCTGAATTTTTGCGTATTCTTCAATCGAGATGAAAATTATACAAATTAATCAAAATCTTAAGTCCAACTACAGCTAACTTAACTTCAAAGCGGCCCCTGCTTGTCGATTGTTCTGTAACTGTCGATTGATTCATTATAAAAGAACATTCCTGTGAGAAGCTTTCTTTAAAGTGATACATTTAAAGAATATGGTACTAAAAGTTTGGTTATTTAATCTTTTTCTTTATTTTACTACTCTAAAAAATGTATGTATTTAAAAAAATATATGTTTGTATTTAAAATATAAAATGCTATTTAAATTGATTGATAGAAAAAGCTTTCTTTATTATACTACGATTTTTAATTGATTTCCCCTTTACTTTCATAAGAAAAGTTAAAATAAAAAAAATATATATTCATTTATTTCGTAAAAACTTTTTATTATATTGTTCAGAAAACTTCTTTATTCACTATACATATCTTAGTACTATATTCCTTGAGGTATTGTTTTACCTACATGTATACTAAAGCTTGTCGTTAGGTCCGTTTAGACTGATTTTAAACTGGGTAGTCCTACATGACTTGATGTGCCACATACTAATCAGCAAAACTTCAATATTATAAAGATATACATAATAAAAAACAGCTATATTTTAATATTAATTTCAATTCATCAATTAGGGTCTGAGAAATGTTCTTTAAAATCTAAGATAGTTTAAACTATTGTATAATGCTTGTATATATTGAACTTTAAATTTTAAAAGCGCATTTCATAATAATTGCATAATAACAAATTTAAGTTTCTAACAATAGCAGTGAAGTTTTAAAGATATTTCAATGTATACAAGTTGTTACAGCTCATTTTGTTATTTTATTGTTTTACTTAATAATTATTGATTATTATAATATAATAGGCGAAATTATTCTGGTCAATGAAATCCTATTAATAGTTAGTTGTTGTTTTAACAGCGTTGTGCGATACTGCCACAGTGTGTTGTATATAGAGAGAGTGGCGTGGCTTGTTCGATTCTATTAATAATTTATTTAAAAAAAATACAACTGTTTATATTGGATTCCCTAGTAGATTTTATAATAAAATATAATTTTTAATCATTTTGATAATTTTTGTCTTAAATTATTTTTTACCTGTACCAATTTATGTTCAAGTAAAATTTAATAATTAAAGCCAATACAAAAAGTTGTTTAATCTGTACAGAATGATCGAAACAGTTTTACATATGACTGTATTGAGATTTCTATCTATTAGGTTAGTTGCATTTGCCAAAATAAACCTTCATCACTGTTTCTAGTTGTTTTCTTTCAAACCGATCATCATATTACTGATGCTTACAATTAAATTTGGACAAAATGCTATTTGTTAAATATTTTTAACATTTTTAAAGTCATTCCATACTTAACCTTTAACTATGAAAGTGATTTTTTTATAACACACATGGACGTCGGGACTGTCAGACCAGTGTATTTATTGGTCATATTCCGTCTGTTTTTCAAAGGAAGAAGACAATTTTATGTTTTAGTTTACATGAATAGCCTCAAATCAATATAAATAAAATAGCTTTTTATTAAAGTTTACGCATCACAACGAGTTAAGTAACTTAAAGTCACAATTTCAGTCTTTGGCCACATGGAATGACTTAAGAAAATAATACTATAAAAAAAAGATAAGGTATTATTGAACATCGATACACAATGGCTTTCAACATTGTAGGCAAACAGGACGATTGCAGTCAACATAAGTATGTCTTGTCTTTCTATATATCTTTTGGGGGCAAAGTGTACATGTTTTTCAAGAACCCAAAACTATTTTTTTAGCTTCATGTTCAATAAATGATAGATCAGATCACGAAGCGCGAGTCAAAGTCATTCTCAATTCTTAGAGTTTAGTATACAAAACGCGTCTTTTTATTTGATAAAGTGCTATTTTCTTAATAAAATGTCGTCGTCCAATTCTTTTGTAAAGTACCGATATTTTTGTCCCGGACGTGCTTGGTCAATATTTTTTTCCATTTTATCATAAAAACTAAAAAAAATTAATCTTTTTTAGGTAAATAATATTTATATTACTAAAATATATAACAAACAATGCAAAATAATACATGATATATAACAATAAAAACGTTTGAATACAAATAATACAATTAAAATATTAAAATATATTTTGTAATATTATAAAAATATATGGCGTTTTGAAATGATTCATGTATGGGAAACATGGACGTCGGGTCTGACAGACCGAGGCCCCGGTTAGAAAGTTAAATACTCACGTGTTTTGAAGCCAGAGACACAACCACTGCTATCTACATTCATTTTGTCATTAATACGAAAGGTACTGAGCGACTCAGTGGCGGAGGTCACCGAGAAGTGGCCGATTTGTAGAATTCGTAGAACTAGATGGGTCCGTCAGACCCGACGTCCATACTTAAAGGTTAAGAAAAATATTTTTTACATAAAATTGAAACCCCACCTCATTCACATTTTTAACCGACTTTTGTAAGAAAAGGAGGTTATCAATTCGACTGTATTTTTTTTTATACATTTTCCAAAAAGTTTTATTATTTTAACATTTTACTTTTTTAAAGGTCTAATAAGGCTTTCAACGAAAAGAAAATTCAGCCATGCACCAAATACTGAATATTTGCCTAGGTTATTTGCTGAGTATTAGCCTCTTGAGGATTTTTTTTACCTAATTTTAATTTTTAATAAATTAGTTTAGTTTCACCACTCAAAAGGCGATGCCTTCAGAATTTAGTGGAAAATGAGAAATGGAATGTCTTAAAAGTAGGTTCCGTCTGCCTACCCTGCCTTTGTACAGGATAGTGTGAAGCTAAAAAAATTACTAAAAAAACAAATGTTGTATTGATGTGATTGATTTTATATTAGTTAGTTCTAATGTAATGCAACAAATGTTATATTAAAAATACTCAAAGTCAACACATCTGTTTAGTACAACTTCACATATACCAACCAACCATTTCTAGCGATGTAACTGTAGGCATATGCTTAGTTTCATATTGGGCCACTATCAAAGTACATCTGTTTATTCAATTTCATTTATAACAACCAGTGAGGGTGTTTATGAGTCATGATAACTGGACTGTACTGTAATTATTTGAAAACTATGTTTTGGGTCTTACCGAAAAATATATTTATTGTACATATGTATAATATCTTCTGCTTCAATGTGTAATTATAAAGATTTTAATATGTATATTAAAATCTTTAACTTTAATAAAGCTGATTTTGTACCAATAATACTAAATGAAATGATAATATTATAAAATGAATGAATACATTGTTTTATTTAATCAAGTATCTCATTAAAATAAAATACATAATTTTGTCGTAATTGGCTGTAGATATTCATATTTAATGAAATATAATAAAAAAGCAGCCAAATAAGGCCAACATTTGTTGTAAATGTAGTTACAATTAATAAATTTCGAATAATACCTGCATGCCTTCAGTTGTATTTATTCTATGAACTGCATGGTAAATAAAACAAAAGGTACTTTTTACATTTACTTTATTATTTCATAACTATGATATGTGTCCAGCCAAAATAGCAGCTATATTATTACACATACTTTTGATTTCCTTATCATTTAAATATTCTGCACCTAAAATAGCACTACCAACAGCAATTGTTTCCCTCATAGTTTTAGCCTTTATCCATATTCTACCATTCATGCCTGCAGCTAACTCAAAGGGCCATTCATTCTTTAAGGAGGGAAGTAAAGGACAGTTAGGATTTAAAATTTTTCTAATAAGATTCAACGAACACTTGAATACAAAACCGTCAGTCAAAACACCTAACCTTCCCTTTTTCCCATGTGAGTCTACGCACACTAGTTCTGGCTCCATGTCTTTGCTTGCTACTAACATTTTAGCATAAATTGCATCTCCGACTTCCACCTCAGGTCTGTTCTTCTTAGTAGCTCCTTCAAACGATAAGTAAGATAAAGCAGCAGTTAAACTCCCCCCGACATCAACGCGGAATATATCTCCTGACTTTTGTACCACTACACCTATTACATTTTCTCCTCTAGATGGAACATATCGCTTCTGATAGCTATCCACCCAATACGTGCCAGGGTTTCTTTTTTTCAGCACGCCTGATTTGGTAATGTAGACACGATCGACTTCTTTTCGAAGCCCCGGTCCAATAATCACTTTAGATTTTTCACCGGCCTCAGATATATCTTCGCAGTAGTCCCCAGGAAGAACAACGTCTCCGATTGATACCTTCATTTTTAGTTGCTTTGCATGGTTCTATTAATATAGGAATAAATAATGTTATTTATTTGTAGTTACACATGCGATCACCATTGTTTGAAATTAGATGTCAATTGTCATTTGCTGTGGTCATTTGTCAATTATTCAAATTCATTCAATTTGAATCAGATTTGACAGATTTGAGTAAATATGTTCTGTGATTTGAATCATGTCATTCAAATAAATTCAAAATCACAGAATACCCAAAGGGTAGGTGGGTCAAAATGTGACAATATGTCAAAACTGAATTTAGTATATAATATGATTTTAACCGAGATTAAAATTGTACATTAATTTTATCAAAAAAATAACTTTGATTATCATTTAACAATATGAAATGCAGAAATGCCACTACTAAAAAATATATATGTTAATACAAATTAGATATATAATAAAAGCATTTATAAGGCTTTAAGAAAATAAATAATAATTTGTTTTCAGGCAAATGATTATCTTTTAACAATATGAAAAACTGATTCTTTAATAGTAAAAAATTGTCGATTGTAATACAACTTGGATGTTTCCAATTATATTTATGTAATAGGAGCATTTTACAATGTTTTAAGAAAATCCACATGGCGTAACTGTCAAACTGACGTTTTGAAATATTCAAATTTAGAATGTATTGTTGTGACAGCTTTGTTCTTTTAAAGTTTTAACTACACGTGCCTATATGAATATTTATTATTAATGTGAAGTTCCAAAAAAGATATTCCGTAAAATGCCAGCAACAATACATAATGATATTTTAGTGTACAAAGGCAGCAATTTTTTTCGTCAGAGGTTGTTATTATCAACGTTAAGTGGTCGTTCTATTAAAATAGAGGAGATTCGCAGTACACACGATGATCCTGGCCTCAGAGAGTACGAAATAAACTTAGTACGTTTATTAGATAAGATAACAAATGGTTCTAGGGTAGAGTTAAATGAAACTGGCACATCATTATATTACCAACCAGGTATTCTGATTGGGGGACAAGTTACACATTCTTGTTGCACACAGAGAGGAATAGGTTAGTAAATTTTGAAGTGAAGTGAAGTGAAACTGTCTTATATATAAATTAATGTATATTAGCTTTCAATGGTAGTATTTTGCCTCATTATTAACATTTACAAAAGTACCAAATAATAATTCCAGGTTATTATTTAGAAGTGCTGCTAGCATTAGGACCATTTTGTAAAGAACCATTAAATGCAGTTCTTCAAGGTGTTACTCATCATGAATTAGATGTATCAGTGGATAAAATAAAGAGTACAGCTCTGCCAATACTTCTGAAGTTTATTCTGGTTGATGATGGTTTAGAATTGAAGGTTGTAAGAAGAGGTAAGTACCTAATAACCTTTTTAAAATTGATTAAAATGTAACTATTTACATAACTATATGTTATTAATAAATTTTTTGTATAGAATAAACTGTTTAGTAATTGATGTGATAATTGATTATTTTCATATCCATGTTTTGGAAGGCCTAGTGATTTACATGTATCCTGAAAATGGAGAGTAAAGTGTCACACATGATTTCCCTTAACTTTCTTTTTGTAAGCAAGACCAAGCAAGAAGCTAAAAATAATAATATATTATGGTGTCAATTTTTTATTAAAAATAATACATTATATATAATCTTTACTTCTATGGTACCTATAGTAAAATTTTAAACATTGAAGTATTTGTTTGGTTGAACATACTAATCTCAGGACCTTGGAGGCAAGCCATAGAAGCTTGTTAGTAATAAATGCACTTAATTTTTTAAACAAACATATTATTGCATTATTTCCAGGTGCTCCACCACTCGGTGGAGGTGAAATAGTATTCAAATGTCCGGTAAGAAGACACTTGAGACCCTTACAATGGAGGCAATGGGGCCTTGTTAAGAGAATACGAGGAGTAGTGTATGCTTTACGAGTTTCACCCACTATGGCTAATAGAGTTGTTGAATCTGCTAAGGGGGTATGTTACTTTAACATTTTTTGAGTATTATTTTACACTTAAATGGTTTTTTTTTACTCTTATTTGTGCAATAAAGTATTATATTATTATTATTACTATACACACAGAATATACTTTTATTAAATTAGTGAATCAATTTTACATTTTTAAATATAAATTATTATAAAAAAAGATACATTTAAAAATATAAAAAAACCACTCTTCCGAGGGCGGGACAAGGGTCCAAGCCATCGGTGGCTAGGGCTCCAGAGAGAGGAACCTCCGCACAATATGTGCCGTCTCAAGTAATACTGCCTTCTGTATCTGGTTCTTGATCCAACAGCTAAGCGATAGCCTCTTAAGGTGTTGGTCGAGNTGAGCATCCTCGACACTCCTGGCTCCAAACCCTCCGATGGTGGGATGTCGGCGCGCCGGCGTGGTCTTAAAGCCGGCCCTTCCGACTCTGATATTCCTTCCTCCGAACCCGCAGTCGAAGCCGCAGTGCGATAGTCGTCTTCTGACGACGGCGGTTGCGGATTCGAAGGGCAACATCTCCGCCCGTGGTGTTGGGAGTGCACTTGTCCTCCTGGTATCCGTCACTATTTTTTACTCTTGTGCCATCTTTTGCCAATATTTGTTTTAATTCTAGTAATCCAGATCATATTTTTGTATCCCATTTTCTTATGGTTTTGTACTTTTTCTAAATTATTTATTAATTTATATCAACAGTGAAAATTTTTCCTGACATGTTTGTTTGACGGTTGCTAGGGTATTATTTTATTATTATTACTATTATTATTAGCAGAATGGGCTGAGAGATCAGTAAAGATACTTTCCACTCCAATACCTTATCCCTTCCCTGTGTTTTACCTAAAAGGGAAAATTTAAGTAATTTGGCTTTGCCTTGACACTAGGGCAAACAACTGAAATTATTAAACATTTCATTCCATTAAGTGGGAGTCGATCCCACAATCTGTCATGTTTACAGTCACAATTATTTTATACAATTTTCTGAAAATAAATAATGTTTTAAAATCATTTACATTATTCTAGGTAATGTTGAAATTCCTGCCAGATGTATACATAAATACAGATCAATGTAGAGGCCCCAATGCTGGGAAGAGTCCCGGTTTCGGGATTAGTTTGATAGCAGAGACTAATGAGAAGACCTTCTATTGTGCTGAAGCAGTAAGTACTGTTTAAAAATTACTTAGTTGCCCTCTGTCTACTCTGCCTTATGTGGAATGATGCATGAAGTCAATGCAGCGCTTTGCCTTGACACCAGAGCTAAGAAATAAAAACACAAATTTATACTTCTTTTTCTCGACTGGAGATCGTACCCACCACCATATTATATTATTTCTTTCAGAAATCAGCAGAAGCGGGTACAGGTGAGACAACCCTACCTGAAGACCTAGGTAAAGAATGTGCAGTAAAGTTGTTAGATGAGATTTATCGCAGTGGTGCAGTAGATTCAGCATTTCAATGGATTCTAGCACTTTGGATGGCTTTGGGACAGAAGGATGTTAGCGAGTGTGTTGTATGTATTATTTGTTTCTTTTTTAGCGTCACGCTTTATACAGCAGTAGTGACTCGCGGCTTCGCCCGCTTATATTTATTGGTATATAAAAGCCAAATTACAAAATGTTTTCATAAAGAGGAACTAACATTTATCTATTCTTACAAACTTTCAGATTTAGATTATTTATAAAGTCATTCAATCATTTTTTTAGGTGGGACCACTTTCTGACTACACCATTAAATTTCTACAACATCTTAAGGAATTTTTCGGAGTGATGTTTAAACTTGAAGTGATGAGAACTGATGATGACGATGAAGCATCTGATGATGAAGAAATCTTGGGAACTGCTCAGAAGATCAAAATGACATGTGTTGGCATTGGTTATATTAATATTAGCAAGCGGACTTTGTAAATAAATGTTAATTCTGATATGGTATTTTATATTTATACCATTTTGTATATAATTTCGTGTCTGAGTGAAATAAGGTAAAACCAAAAATTGTCCAAGCAATTTAAAATTCACATGATATGTCAAAATGTAGTGCATTTTTCGTAAACCAAAAACAAAAATAAGTAAGTACAATATAAGGTAAATGCCTGAATGAATAATTAGTAAGTTGTAACTTTGCTTCTTTTGGCTTATCAAACAATAGTTTATTTTAGCTATCATCATCTCAGATCGGGCCACTATGGCCTCTAGAAATAATATAATCCTTTACGAGAAAACGTATATAAATCAAGTGGCGTCTGTTGGGAACCGCTCTGATTACTAAATGTCGTCGAAAATCTTATACGCGCGCTTACAACTTTTAAAAACATATTTTTCATTCTTAAGTGTGGAATAATACTTAAAAATGTTAAAAATAATATTATTCTTTATTATTGAAATTCCTAACTCTAATGCTACTTTGGTACTTGGAAAATACAAATCATCCTAAAAATAAATGATAAAACAACATAATTTTTTATTTTTATATTTTCTATTCACATAATATAACTTATTCTAACAATTGTAAAATAATTAAGGCACATTTTGGAGCTATATCTTTTTATAAAAATAGTAAAACCATGGACAATATATACATTTTAACTTAGAAAATTTTCGCGACAACGCCTATAAGTAGTTTTGTATAAAAAATACAAAAAAGTATAAAATTGGCAGCGATTTTTTATTTTTTTTATTTAAGTACAAAAATAGAGCAAATTGATAGTTATATACCATCATTTATATTTAATATTTATAAATACGACAGCCAATTTGTAAAAAAAGCTCTACTTTTGTACATTCAATTAGTGAGTATTTTAGATTTAGATAGCTTTTAGGCCCATATTTATAAATCACTCTCAAGTTAGAAATCGATCTTGAGATATGTAATTTATTAGTGAAAACAGCATCTTAAGATCAATCTTAGATAACGGTGTATAAATACAGGCCTTAAATCTGTGCTTGGCATAAAGTGCTGCCATTAAAAAGTTCTATAATATTTTAAATTATAAATTACAATGAGAGTATTTTTATAAAATTATAGTAACCTGAGTAAAGTTGACAACCCATGTACTTAGATATGACTCACGGGTCAAATATAACGAATTCAACAACCGACTATATAAAGTTACAACCTCACAAAGTTATTTTGTTTAAAAATACTAATGTAAACATGACAATGTCATCTCTATCCTTTTTAATAAGAAAAATCAGCATTAAAATCATCAAGTAAGTTAAACTAGACCTTTTAATATATTTTATTACAATTTCTTAAGTGAAATTTAAATATATTTACTAATGAATGATTTTAAACATCAATTGGAATATCCACTATATAATAAGTAAAAATCTAACAAAATAACTTTACAAGGCTCACATCTTCTATCACACATCCTTCTCATTGCACCCCAATCCCGCGGACCAGTTGCATATCCCTCCCACGGGATCGAACGACAGTCCTTTGGGGCAGATGTACTCCCATCCGAGCACTGCGCCGCTCTCCATACGAGCGCACGAGATGAACTTCTTACAAGAGGTCGGATGCGGGAAGTTACCGATGTCGAGACATTCGATTTTGCCTGTTTATAAAGAAATTTTAATATTGTACTTTATCTTGAATAATTAGTAGGTATAGTTATGTATTAACACTAGAAAAGCTTAGTTTTTTTATTTTGAAGTATTTTTGGCTTTAATATACTCCACTTGTAACAAAATAACGAAACATGGAGAGGAAACGCATAAAAAATATAATATGTAAATCTTGTTTAAAAAAAACACATATCTAGTAAAGGGACAGCTAAAACAATAACTAACCTTTTCCACGCAAAACAACCTTCTTCTCTCCTTCATAGTTCACCGCTATTTTCTCTTCACTATCGTCATAATAATCATAGTCAGTAATCGGTCTTATTGACGCGACCGCTTCTTCAGCTCTTTGAACGGGGGGCTTCTGAAACTTAATCTTTTGAACTGGCCGCTTTTGAATTGTAATTTTTTTAACAGCTTCTTTCTCACTAACTTCTTCTTGAACAATTTCTTTAAGAGTTTCTTTCTGTATGGGGATTTTTCGAATTTTCTCGAATGGTTTTCTCGTAGTTCTAGGTTTATGTGTGGTTTGTGGTATGACAGGTGTGGGTGATTGTGTGGTGGAAATTCTTCGATAGATAGTTTTCCTTCTAAGTGGTTTTCTTGTAGACGTTTGTGGCGTCGTTCCCGGTGACAGGAATTGATATTCATCTAAAATTTCGGTTTCGGTTTTTTAGTAAAGTTTTAATCAAATATTGGAATATTTGTAAAGAAATATTTATTAAAAAATATAAGGAAACATTTCTAGGCACTTTCATTTACGATCTTTATAATACAGCGATGATTCCTAAATAAAAAATATAAACTTTAATTTTAAAATATATTTATAGAGACAATATTTTAAGTTTAAAAAATATTTAAAATCGAAATTAAACGAACAAAAACACAGCTTATTTAAAATGAGGTTATATAATTCTGTGGTTATCAGAGCAAGGAAATGCAGATACAAACGATGGGTGCGTTTGCATCATATAAATTTCTTCATATATATGATCACTATTTGGATCTTTATGACATGGTTATTGCATAAAGGATTTTTAAATGTAAATATTTGCCTCCTTTATAATAGCGTTTTTAAAAACTTAGACAAATTTATCGTTACACAAAAAAATTAAAACGGCAACGATAAGTCGCAATTGTCAAATCTATAGAATAAACAAAAATTGATTATGCGTTAAGCCTTAAGGCATAACGTTATATAATATTTTTTAACTAACAATTACATGATAACAATATTATTCCTAACAAACTTTTAATTAATAAAAGTAAACTCACCATCATATGCTTTAGTAACTGGCGACTCTAACAAATATTCCCTGGTGAAGTACGAAGGCTCTTGCAAGCCTTGCCCACCCGACGAATACTCCACAAACAATGGTACCGGAATCTTCTCGCTAGAACCCTCATATCTAGCTGTAGATGGACCCAAATTTGACCTGACCGTCGATTTTATATCTCTATCTATATCAACCAAGTTCGGAGAAAACCCTGAAGGTCGGGACTTGCTGGTAAATCCCGTGGGATAAGTAGGTGCTAGTTTAACAGTAGACTCATCTAAAGATATAGTGTTTAGGGATCCCGGCCGAGAAACCCGGGATTCGTAACTTTCTGTAGTGTACGGTGTAGGTTCTGTAGGGTAGTAGCGAGCTGTGGATTCCGCGTTTTGTGAACCCAAACTGAGTGTTACTCCGGGAAGTGTGGGGTTCGTATTTGAATCTGGTTTGGAGAATCGACTGGTGAATGAGGATGTGGTGAAACTGCCCTCAGCTAACCTTGGTGTGTTAGTGTCAGTAGGACTGTAATTAGGTGTTGAAGTTTCCACTAGTCTCTGTCTGGTGCTATAAGTTTGAGTTTCGTCTGAATAACTTTGCGTTTTGAAATATTCTTCAGTGTAAGCTGGATTCGTGAACTTGTAATCTACTATGGTTTTAGGTGTTTTCTTCGTCGTGAAGAACTCTTCGTCGTAGTCTGGTATGATCGGTATGGGAGCTGCTAGGAGCTGGTGTGCTGCTAATGCGACTGCAGTTTCAGCACTTATATCTGTTGAAAAATAAAAAGATGAAATTGTTGTTGCAAACATAAATAAATGCAATAGTTGTTTTTGGATCAGCCTTACTCTGCATCCCGCACACAGCAGGGTAGGCAGTGGAAACCTGGTGTTAAAAAAACTTAACTTACACCTATAGCTTACAGCTTATATTTATATAAAGTGCTCAAATAACCTCAACCAAATCACATAGGTATCAATAAAATTGGCACACACCAAGAAAATCGAAAGTTGTCCTTGTCCCTATAGAATAACTTACCATCTGAAGTAGTTTTTCCTTCCGTAGTTATATCAATTTCTTCCGCACTCGCCCTTAGTTTTAACAATTCGTCCAATTGATTTTGTTTGAAGCTGGCGCTGAACTTCTTACTTTGTCTTTTCTTTTCTTCTTCATTTGTTGCTGATGGATTCTGGTCATCTACCTTAAGTTGAACGAGAGGACGCCGTCTTTGGACGTTGAGAGACGTTCGAGGTGTGCTCGGCCTTAAAGAAGGATCTTCTATAGCATCTATAGGGATTAAAGTATGATTAAAGAAAATATTTTTAAGGTTATATTTTTAGGAAGAGAAATTGTTTATATTACGAAGTTTAATTTTAACTACGTAGTTGATATTCTAAATTGGTTTGATTTGATGGTCTTTATCGTTATAAAACTTCATTCAAAGTTTGTAGAACAAATGTTTTTTTATAAATTTTCTTACCAATATCTCCAATATCCTGTAAAGCCTCTTCACTCTCGACTAGAGCAGTGGTAGGTTTAGCTGTGGTAGTCGTGGTGGTGGAAAGGGGACGACGTCGACTCGCTATTCTAAACGGTCGACGTGATGGCAGGGCAGCTTGAGTTGAGCTCACGGTTGGTTTGGCTGTTGTGGCTATTAAAGAAAATTATAACGTTATTTTCAATTGTATTTATTTGTAGTCCTTCATTAAAGAAAATTTAAATAATATAAAATGCAAATATAGTTTAAGAAATTTACTAAGCAGAAGATTAATAATTCTATGCGAACAGAGTGTCTTAACTTTATTAAGGTTTCGCCTACCCTGCTTGCTATATGCGGAATACAGCGTTATTTAAAAAAAAAAGCTACACATCTCTTTTCGTATGTCAAAACGAGGGGTAAAGGTAGTGTAAAGACACTCCGTTCCTCAATATCCACCCAATTTTCGAGACATACGTGTTGAGTGGTGAAACTAAACGCCGTGCTTTATAAAAAACAAATCCTCTGAATGGGAACCAAACCTACAAGCGTCGCTTGCAAAGATGTTTAAGATTGATATAGATCCACTGTGCTATTTTGTAATTTTGTTGTTTACATTACATTGAAAAAAAGTATTACTGAAAACAGCAACAATTGTGTTCGTAGACCGCGAAATTGCCGGATGTGTGTCTCGTCTGTCCGTATACGAGTACGACGGCGCTAGTTAGATGTGTTCGTTAAGGAAAGGTTAGACTAGATTTCAAACAATCGAGTCTCAGACAATGGTCGTTTTAGTAGATAAGATGAAGTGAGAAACACCTCTTAGGTTTTTATTATTTTAGCATATTAAACAGGTGTTTTTTTTTCTTTAGATACTTGTTTTTATGTGGCAGCTTGGTAATTGAGAATATAGTCTTAGTCTTGATATTCCATTTCTCACTTTTAATAGAAATAAATCGAACGCACAACCTGTCACGTAGACAGTTGCACGTATAAAAAGCATCGATTTAAAGTTAGTAAAAAACCATTTTATTACTTTTATGCTCATGTTTACATTTTGTTTTTATTTTTACTTGTTTTTATGTTAAAACTGTGATATAATATTACAGGTATATAAACCACCTTCAGTTTAAAAATTGTCGATGGATAAATGATAATTAAATAATAATTTCCCCGAAATGGGGATAGAATCCATTAGCATTTTGTTATATTAGTTATTATTGAATATAATAAACAAATAATAGACCATACACAAAGTTGAAATAAAACGTTTCTCTAAAAGGAACCTGTAGGTAATATTACAACAAACCTCAATCATAACATTGATTAATCTGCTCCCATTTCTCCGATCCATACATTTCACAACGAAATGCGGCAAAATGCTACTTTCAAAAAGACTTACTTTAAAAATTATATAAAACTTTTCCTTATACGTAACTTATAGGTATATTTTTTTCATCTGGATCCGTACTAGGAAACAAGTTTTATAATACGTCGTTGAAATTAAAATGAAATCTCAAAACTGAATAAAAATATGCGTTGTGCTTATTAGTTTTTGGTGAAAGTAAAAAATTATAATAATTTTTATTTTTAAAATACAATTTACTACTTATTGTAAAAGTGTAGTGTAAAATTTTCCTTAGAATCATTTTATATAGAAGAAGTATATTATAGACTTTAAGATTATATAAAACTAAAATTATATTGTTTACATTAATTAAAAATTATAAGCACAAAGTTTGTCACATTTATTAAAATTCTATCAACATTCTTTTATAATAATGTATTTGGGAAGCACTTGTTAAGAGTATTATATAATGTAATAAAATTATGTAAAACGTTGTGAGAAATTACGCGTCGTTAAATGTTCATTGTCTTCGAAAGAATTAATATAATTATTTGCTAGTTTATTCGTTAAAATTAATTTTGGTTGAGACGCTAATTTCATCTATAGATTGAATCTAACTTAATATTTAGAAAATGCGAAATTTTCTTCAAAATTATGAATTTATTATATATTTATATCCTACATATCCATTTTACTATTGCTTTTAGTTACAAAATTTTATAAATCTGATTACTAAAACGAAAAATTACACGATGTAATGACACGCACAATGAGAATTAGAAATAATAATATTAATTTAGACGTCCCTGCAAGTGGAACAGCAGCAGTGGACAGCAAATGAGTATAATTGTATCATATTTTTAGATAATGTAGTAAATAAGATTGATATACAATTTTTGGTATACTTTTGTAAGGAGGAACTTCATGCCTTTTCCTACTTTATAAAATAGATAAAGGAAAGACATTTCGTTCCCCTTTTCCACTAAATAAACACACACAGCATATGGGTGGCGAAAGTCAACCCTGCGCTTGTTGACCAGAGTAGAAAATTGAGAATAACTTAAATCCAATCACGCCCCCAGGTAGAATTCGAACCCACAACCGTAGCGTTTACCACTACACCATATTGACCTCGTATAAACGTCGTTTTAACGGTCGAGTTGCTCAAGAGAAAATGAGCGGAGAAAATGCGTGTGTCACAAGAACGTGGGACTGTTGGATGAATGGATAGGATTTCTAAACAGGTCGTTATCCCACGACACTATTTTTGTATTATAAATATGTAAATATAGTTATTTAAATGAAAAATAAAATTAAAAGACTTTAATATTTATTTCAGTTCGATCTGTATAGGGTAAATGTAAATAATTTACGTGTGTTAATAGTGATTATAAGTATAGGTTTAAAATGACAGATGAAAAGACAAAAGCAAGAAAAGTTAAAAAATAAGATTAAAAATAAAATTTTAAAACTATAACTGTAATGTTGAATATATTATAAATTAAAAAAAAACACCCAAATATAATAAAATCTGCAATAAAACTAGTAGTTTTTAATCGAAGTAAGCAAATATTCGCAAAATGTTAACACGTCCATCAATTGTATGTAATCAGATTCAGCGGTTACAAAGGTTAACTATTGTATGATTGAGATAAACGATAAGGCGTTTAGATCATAGAGATTATTGAGAAGAATTAACGCCATTGTAGTTAGTAGTTAGTTAGTAGATATCTCTGAATTGAAACAAGGTTTGCAGGTTCAAATTTCACACTAACTAAAAATATATGTAATTTTCTTTTGTTTGTTTAAGCAAAATGCAACTTGTACTTTTTTTGTTTATTCTTTTAAATTAATTTAAATTTATAATAAATAATAATATCTTTATTGCAAGCAATTTTGAATTGCCAATTAATATAAAAATAAGAGTATCGTCAATCAGTATAAAAATCTAGCACCGGCATGACCTACTGTGACGGTGGTTGCACGTTACAGTTACAGCCCCATTCTTTTTTTAAAGCGCACGGTAGGCAGAGGGAAACTGAGAAACTAATGTTAAAGCACTCCGTTCCTGTTAAGGTACTTCGCCACGTTCTCCATAGTAGATTATCTTCAGGTTTCACACAACATCAAATCCATGATATGATTATGAACAGAAATCAATGGAATCTGTGGTCATTCTAAAAATTATACGTATAAGTCATTTTGAGAAACATTCTCGTCACTAATGATGATCTAATAGATAGATTGCGTAATGCAAGAAAGCCGTTACACTTGACCGGTTGCTTTCACCTCGCCACAGCTATAGCCGCGGCGCGCGGTTTCTCTCGCTTTTTAAGGCAACTTGGAAGCTGTTAGTACGGCATGTCTATATTTGTTATTGAGATAATATTAGTGTCAGTCATTTGAGCTATTTAATTATATTGCGTTTTAAAAAAAGATACAAGGTTTTGCCGATTTTCAAAATATACTAATTCTGTCTTGGAGTGTGGGCTTCTTCAAGACACAGAACGGAAAAAAACAGAACTACAAAACTCGTTAACTGAATCGCTATTCATAGCTTTTATACGATTTAGAGAAAACAATTAATATGATTGTAAATAATTAGATGATGTATAATTATAATTAATAATTAAATAATCTTTGCAATTAAATTATAAATAATTATACATTATGTAACGTTAATCTTACTTTAAGGAAATAATTAAGAAAAGCTTAAGAATTTTCAATAAAATATGTAAATTTCTTTCTATTTATAGCAGGTGTAATGGTACCTCCTTTAATAAAAAAATGATGTATAGATATTTCATTTACTTCACGCTTTTTCTCGCATGGTAGGGTAGGTAAAGAAAACACAATGTTAAGACACTCTGTTTTCTATTTTCTGACCTAATTCCAAACATTGTGTGTTGAGAGACAGAGCCTAATGCTGCGCCTTATCTTGCCAGAACGGGGAAATTATAATAATTTCAATATCATAATTTCTCCGTATGGAGAGAGAACTAATATCGTCCTTTGAGAGAATTCAGATGTATACTTAATAAATTCAGTATTTTTAACTGTACAGATGAATCTTCAAGGTTTTGCTGAGAACTTGACTCGGCAATTCCAACGCCGTGAAGCATTTCGAAAGCGAAAATCGCGATAATTTATTATGTATCAAATATATGAAATTAAACTTTATTTTATTAGCAGTAAAGTTTAAAGCGCATTGACAGAACTGATTAGCATGAATGATTGGGTTGTTTGTATACAAATATTAGTGAGTAAAAGACACCCACCATGACAGGTATTGGTTAAATATTATCGTGCTTTAATTTGAATAATCTTAGGAAAGAAAAATCTCTTGGAAACGAACTCTATGGGACGGACTCTAACCTAACCAACGGTGTACTTTACCTTAAGAACCTTTCTCAAGGAGTATAAAACCTAATCATCATTTTTTTTTGCTATATTCGGACATTATTTGTTAATGATCGAATATTTTATCAGTAAACTTTTGCACTGCATATAACTAACTTTTCTTTTTTCCTTTTCATGCTGTATTCTGCATGTAGCATGCCAGACAGAAGAATCCTAGTGCTAAGATACTCTGCTCTCCACTTTCCCCTAATTTCTCGAGTGGTATCGAACCCACTTTCCCCTTTTCACGTTCTCAGTCACGATTAACCTCTTTATTTTTCTTTCCATTATTTATAATACATTTTAATTATTACATATAAATATATGACTAATTATTAGATATAAATATATCACTCTTTTAATTAGTACAAAAGCAATGTCATTAAAAACGGAACGAGATCGTGTCGCAGCTTTGACTATCAAAGGATATTAATAAACATGATTAAGCAAATAATCGCTGAGTTTTAAACAAAATTACTCAACCTTACATTAATCGTTCGCGTGAGAACGTTGGTAACGTGTGGCATGCACAAATACCACACATAAGCGCCTATTGCATTAGAAATTTGTAATATTTCAAAAATTGTTGTCGCTATTTGCCATGGACGTCTGGTTCAATGGTACAATACTTGTAATTGTCATGCTCTACATATAAATGATATTGGTTCAATTGTATGGTTATTTCGAAACTATATTTGCGTGACCTAAGAGTTTTTTGACGTATGCGAAAGTTTTTATTACGTTTTTTCAGCGTTAAGTAGATAGAGGGAGCCTATCTAGGGGGAAGGACTTCTGTTCCCCCGAAATTTACGCCGATTTCCAAACACATTTTCTTTAAATTGGCGGAACTCAACGACGCGCTTTGCCTTGACACCAGAGCAAAGAAATTAATAATTATTAAGTTATTGTCTTAAGACGTATTAAGTATGTATGTATAATAAATATTCTGACGGATACATTCTGTATACAAAAGACTTCAACGCGCAATAAGTTTGCATTACAGTATCGGTATGTGCTTAATGAATACTAAACGTAGTTCGCCGTCTTGTTAAGAGAATTTAAGTACTAAGTAAATAACGTTATAAACAAAGAAAATAAGGTCACTCATAATATGATAAACAAACGTATAATCTTATTATGTAGAGCCATCTGTATGTATATATAGTATATACATTATACAGTCATATACTTTATATATTTAACTAATGATAGACATGATCTAACTACCTTGTCGTATGTAAGATACAGCATGATGCTGAAGAAAATATGTCGTGGCGTGGAGCATCGCAATGTCTCGAATTTGGGCAAAAGTAGAAAACTGGAAAACCGAGGGTATTCTCCACTGAATATTACTATCTTCAGTAAAGAATACTCTGCTATTCGAAAAAAGCATGAAGCTGATTGACATAAAACTGACTAGAAAATATTTAATATTAATTTCTTGATAACTCGTCACACCGGTCCTCCTGTAACAACAGCTCACATCCTCCATCAACATTCAAGAGAAAACAAGCGATAGGAAATGATGGACACACAAACACCAGAACAAGTTTAAGCGATTTCATTAATAAAACATGTTCTAGACGACCTTATGCCTGATTCATTATAACGTGACAATTACACAATTTCAATTGTGAAACTCTACATACCATTATAGTCTTTATTTTGAATATAAGATAGACTTATATTGCATGTATATATTTATCCAACTACTCCAAATGATATTTGCCAAGAAGATAAGGACGTCAAGATATTGTAAACACTGTCACGGTCGTTTGTACTCGTTTTGTGTATATGTAGTACTAAGTACGTGTTGACCTATAGCGTATGTTTGTAGTAAGGTTTTATTTTGGCCTTAATTTTGCTATAATGTATATTTCCGTGTTGAAATAAATAATTATAGCCTTTTCTTATCGTAAAGGATTGAAACCCACAAATCTAACTCCGTTATGAGTTGTATGTATATATAAATAATACAGTGAAATTTCACAATTCAGCAGTATATAAATTAATGGAAACAGCATAAAAGTATAAAAAAAGTAAGTTGAAAATGAAATAAAAGAAAAAAACTATAGAGAGAGGATTGTGTTAATAAGCGTTGCTAGGTCTTCTCTACTAAGTATAATGAGCTCTCATAATAGTGGCCTAGAGTAAAAAAGAGCCAAAAGCTGTATTAGCACTAAAATTACAAATAAAAAAAGGAGAAGCAGGAAAGAAAGCTTTCAGTCATCCGTTTCTTATTTTCCGCCCAACTTTCAACATATTGCCTGATGAATGTTGGAACTGCGCCTGACGCTTTACAAAATGTTATTAAAGTAAAATATGTGCAACTGTATATAACTTTAATGTTTCAATAAGTGTACATATTTTCATGAATTACTAATATATTATTTCGTTCCAACTTCGTATTTCAGAAGGTATATTTCATGTTTAACAACTTTGCCACACCTCCATAATACCTAGTTTGTGTTTCGAAACCATAACAAGTAGCCTTCTAGTATCAATGATTGGCGGGACGTGTCTTTACTCAAGGCGACATATACAAAAAAATGTAAAGAAAAGTCTGAAGCGTCAATTAAATAACTTTCAATATACTCTATGAGAATCAAAGACCTATGCACTGTACACTCTGCATGAGATCTTCATTGAAAAAAACATTACAAGCTATTTTAGTAAAAAAATAAGTGTAAAAAACAGTGATTAGAGTCGTTATTTGTGTGTATATAATAGGAAATTGCGTCATTTGTATAGAATGCAAGAACCGGACTCACAGCTCGCCCCTCCAAGCCGCCGGCGTATGAAGTTGCGCGGTCTCTCACTACGCTGCGGCGCGACCGTTGAAGATGTCTTATTCTCCGTTTTCTCAACATCGTTTTCATTTTTCCGTAACTTGAACCTGTTGTTGCCGCGTCTTGTGAACTTGTTCGTGGTTGTTTCGAGGGTTGGAGTGGTGATGTCGGAGTCAGTGACGTCAGGGGGTGCAGTGGCTTTGGTCCGGCGAAGGAATGGACGCCGCTCTCGTGCCTGTTGACAAACATTAGGTTAGTATGTGTTCTATTTACTTGAATTTACTTATTTATAACTTAAAAGTAACAAAAAAATATTTATACCTTAAAAGGAACCTAAAAATAAAATATATTTTTTACAATAATAACAATTATTATAATTCACATTTTTGTACAGGTAATTTTGTTTCTATAAAACCTAAAAGAATCTTAAGTTAAATTTACAACAAAATATTCACTTAAGTTTGTTACATAGTTTCAATATTCAGACTGTAAGTACTCTATATAAGATAGCAAGCATTAGATGCAAATATCCTATAGAGGTTGCGGTTAAATTTGCGGTCAGTAACGGATATTATTAGGTCACATAGACCAAATGTATGTTTATTAACTCATTAGATATATATTAATATATAGGTATTATTTTATACTATTAATCAATTACTTTCGAATAGGAAGCTAGTCAGATAGCCTAGTGCTGGGACTCTTCATTGTCTATTTTCTGTCTTATTTTCAAAACAATATTTTTCGAATAGCGATAAAATCAACACCGTGCTTTTTTTCTATAGATATTAAAATTAAGTATAGATTATAATATTTTTGTATATTTATGAATATTATTGAGAAATGATTATTAACTTTACGTAACATGCACATCTTCTGTTTATAATATATATTACGACAGTAAATCCATGTGTCGTGTGAAAGTGTGGTTGTAGCACGATAGGCCAAAAAAGGTATAAAAGTTTTTTTTCATTTCGAAAGGTATTACTTAATTATTATATGATTTTTAGCCATATTTTTTTTATTTTTAAACGTTTTCCAAAATAAATTACTCGTATATAGCTAAGATAGGCACAGTATGGTTTGACTGTAGTGGTAGTTGTGAGTTCGATTTTCATGGATCCTTCCATTATTTTAATTTTCGGCTCTGATATACAAAGCAAAGGAAGCTGTTGAGTGAGTGAGTACCAAAAGTGAGTGAGTACCCCTGCCTATTCTGATACATGTGGGACCAATTATGAAGCTACTTTTCTAAATTGCCATATAATTTTACAAACATGTTTGAACGGAAAATAAACATAAAAATGTAAATGATATGTTTTACACACACAAGTAAAAAACAAACTAATAATCAAATACAATTATCATATTAATGTATTTTACGAGTATAGGCATATTAAACGTTTTATTTACGACACGTTTATTTTAACATTCCGAATTAATTCGTAACTAAATATTTATAACTTTCGAATGTTGCTATGCGAATACTAATAAAAAATTATGAGTGAAATATTATAATAAAATAATGAATATTTAATTAACAGCTTTCTTTTTTTTACAAAAAAATTAATAAAGTCTTTCACTGGAGTTTATTGAACATAAATTTGCAATTGACATTTACTTTCACGATTCCTTATATGGAAAATGTAGTTCTACCAAACCTAACATAGAAGCATTGTACGTAAGTTGGCGGAGTTTAACTTCGCATTTAAATTTACCTGATATTTTTTGAATGGGATGGATTAAAACTCATTGTGTAGATAGTTATGTTATATATGATGCCAGAACATGATGCCTGGGGTAAAAAGTAATTCTTCAACCCAAATAGATAATACAAGAAAAATAACACAATAATAACCTAAAAAGATCCATGGGTTGGTTCTGTTAAATAAGTTTCTCAGTAATACTGCGTTGAACGTTGAGTCATCTATAGTGGAATAAGGCTCGCTTATTTACATAATAGCCATAAATACGTCTAACTAATGATTGTCTTTAGCTCTCTTTGTTTAATCTTTGGTTATGTCATTCTCTATTTACGTTTCAATTGAGTAATGGAAGCGTGAGGTGAATGAATGGTAAGCTAAATATTTTAATTAGGATTAGTTTAAAACTGCGACTTTGCGTGTGTGTGAGGTGAGAATAACTATAAGCTGTGTATGACATATTTTTTAAATTCGAATTAGTACTTACTGAACTTGGGGCATACTATCTAGAAAAATTTAATTATAAAGCTAATAAAAGATATTAAATATAAAAGCTTAGTATTATTTATAATCGGTTTTATTTAAAGAGATAAAAAAATGTACAGTCAACATGTTGTATGTAAAGTAATCATGTAAAAATGATATATTTATATGTATGTCATTTAGTATTCATGGAAAAGAATGCTTTTTTTAAAAGTCCAACTCACTTCAAATTTTCCATAATACTTTCGATCATGTAATTTCCCTTTCAAAGCAACATTACACAATTTTCCATATGTGATATATATATATATATATATATATATATGTAGTTATCAATTTTAACTATCACCGGTACAGTTTTTACACCCAAAACAACATATTACGTAAATTGACGTAACTCGATCAAAACTTGTTCGACAATTTTTTACGCTACGAGTTAATTGGCAGGTGAAATCTTAAAAAACGACTATATTGACAATCTATGTTACATTGCTTGCATTTAGCTCTATAGCTAAGTGTATTTATTAGTAGTCATGAATTTAAGTACTGCTTGTACAAAAAAAATAGATTACATATTACAGCTTTCCTGTGGCACAGTTCTAATTAAAAACGCGGTGGCTGTAGTAAATCCGTCGTAAGACCAAAATACCGCGTTGATTTCCGCCACTCACCACACAATATTCCATTTTTCGGGCGGGAAAGCGGGGAACGAAATGCCTTGGATATATCTAAAAAAATTATAAATTCAGCTCTCCATTTAATATAGCAAAGCTTACTATAAATATATAAGAAAGTAGCAAAAAAAGTTTATCTATATATTTGATATACTTTATAAACGTTAAAATTTAAGCTTGGTTACCATTTTGACCTTGGTATGTACATATTTGACAATGTTACATACTGATAGTCATAGATTCGGTTGTTAAGAACTGTGTGGGCGGCTTTAATTCTTATGCTTTAACAAATGCCTAAACAATCAACTATCCTCCCACATTTACTACCCACATCCAAATAATTATAGGATGTTCTAGTATTTTAGGATGTTTTATTATTAGTTATGATCTTATATATTTTTTATAACGACGTGATAATGCAATGCCTTCAGAATACGGCAGAAAGTGGAAAACGGAAGTTTCTTAATGGAAACGGGGTGTCTTAACACAAGGTACCTAGGTTCCCCCTATTCAAAGTCGAAATACAATTACATACATATATAATTATAGTTCAAACCGGTTTTAAAATTGAATACTAAGCCTTTAGTTAATTACTTAGAACAAAAGTAATGGACCGATTAATAGGTATCATGTTATTAGCTAAATTAATTTAAATTAAGTTCATAATTATGGATTTGTAGTTAATTTCATACAAATGAATGCATATGTCCGCAAACTTAAGTTTGGCAATTTTTATAAGTAATAATTCCCGTTGACCTACAATTCTGAAATTGGTACGAAAACTTCGATGGGCGAGTCCGATTCGAACTTAACCAAATCTATATCACCAAAAAAAACACAATCTATATTATTTTATAATTGCATAAATGAATAAAATTAGCAAAATTTATTACTTTATCATCTTTGACTCGGTCCCTTTATTACAAATGTATCTTTTAAAAAAATTGCACAACGTGTAAAATTCGAGTTATTTCAACTATTTATTAGAAATCAGTAAACTATTGTATTATTTGAAATGACAAACATTGTCAACAATAATAACCAAAGACACAAAGGCTATAGGAAGTTATAAAGTACAGTGGGCCATAGTAGGTACTATATTTTATCTATAAGTACGTACAATATATAAGAATGCCGTTTCAAGGTAAACGAGACTCTTCGAACGAACTTGTGAGGTTTTTTTGCGAGTAAATGACCACAGGTGTCGTGTTTTTTTTGCTCTTATCTATTATTAAGAGGATTTCTTTAAAAATAATAATTGAAAATTCAAATTAAAACACGTTTTTACATGTACTTGTTATTTATGTAAATTTATTATATTAAAATATCAACTTGATAAACTTTATAAATTTAGTCTAATAAAAAAACTTAAGAGAATAAATAAAAATTGTCTTTATCAAAACGAATGTACGCGGCGATTATGTATTTTATGTCTAACCGAAATGTCTTAATGGGAACGGAGTGTCATAACACTATGTTCCAAGGTTCCCAAGGCCCACATGCGGGATATAGAATGAAGCTACAAAAAATATTTTCCCTCTCTAGCAAGGGAAAATATTGAGATTAGCTAAACAAGATTTTTTTCGGATCCGAACGGTAAACGGATAACAGAGTGTCTATCTAACACTAGCTTTTTTCTGTCGATTCCGCTAAGTGAAAAAAAGCAAAAAAGTTGAAGTTGTAACATTAGACAAAATAAGATTTTGTCTAATGTAAATTAGAACAAAAAACACGCAATATTTCTTTAAACTATAAAAAAATAGAAAAAAGAGTAATCATTCACTGGATACAACTTGTAATATTTTTTACGTAATGTCTTATAAACATGATTATTTACATGAAAGCTTAAACAACTCAGCTCAAGTATATAAATGTATACCTACACACTCGTACGCAGTTGACGTATAGAATTGCTAAGTATTAAAGGTCATTTGCGATTAGAATACTAATTTTGTATTCATATTTTTATATATAATCCATATGTATTTTTTATTTATATTTTTGATTACTACTGTATATTTTTGTGTAGTTGGTTAAAAAATATAAGAAAATTGCTGTATGTATTTATACTTTCTTAGAGATTCTGTTAGATTTATTAGAGAAATGTGATATCTGATCTGTTCTAATATAATATATTGTAATTTTCCATAGAAATTCTTATAGTTTTCCACTAAATCCTAAATGATAAGTAACTTGAGTTAAAATACATTACATTTAAAATTATTTTGTTAAAAAACAGAGTGAAAAGTTATTGTTTAGTGAGAGTTATTAATTAGGTCTATAAACTTTATATAATTGGAATACAGACAAACCTAATTCTTGAGATCACGGCGTTCAAGCAAACAAACTCTACAGCTCTATACTATTACGTAGAAATATAGGCATATGTATATATATTAGAATCAAAGAGATTTTAGTATAAACAGTTTGCATAAAGCTACATATATACATGCATGCATGTTGAAACTAAGCACGTGGCCGGCCTTGGCTCAGTTCGAACTAAATTAGCATTTATAGGCTCCATTTCATTTGCTTTTGTAACACACGATGAGTTAAATTACTAATTCTATTAACTTGGAATTGACTAACACTGACTACTGAATGTTTAAATCGATGTGAAAGAAGGAAGACTTAATATACTTTTATCTTTAAAAAACAAAATCAAAAATATTAATTTATTCCTCTTGTATAATAAAGTATACATAGTATTTTTGTGCTTTTTTTTAAATATATTTTTTCTTTGATATATGTTGAAAACCTAGAGAGATGTCGCTCTATTTTTCATTTAGTAATTTTTTTGGAATGAAAATTATAAAAAACTCTAAAATTTTAAATACTTTGAAACTACTTTAAAGGACTAATATGTACACATAATAATTATTATGAAAGTTGATGTTTACAATATATAGAAAATCTAGACACAAGAAGCCAGAACTATACTTTCCAGATTTGCCTATTATGTTCAAAGCGACTATTTTATGTAATTAATGATAAATCGAAAGAAAGTTAATTTGCCAATATGTAGAGAAAGCTCGTAATTCCGGAGATATTGCGGAACGTTGAGGTATGCGTTTGCTCATTATGCAAACTATGTTTGTTCAAGATCAAAGCAAGTTCTTGTAAGAAAGTACTTGTGTATTGGATGATATAATAATAGTTGAAGTCATCACTTAAAAGTATTTAAATAAATATGTTTTTAGATATATGTAAAAAGAAGTAACTTCACGTCAATTCCCGTATATATTGATAGACAGTTTCATTTCTCATTTTCTAGCCACTTTTCGAGATATTTCTTGGTGAGTAACTTAACTCAACGCCGCGCATTCAGTGCCTAAGAAAAAATACCTCAGAAAATGGAAATGCTTTAAGTTTAAATGATCTTAGAAGAAAAATCGCATCCAAAACCATCGCGTCTACAATCAGAAGCTGTCCCATATCCATGATGAAAAAAGTTACTAGTATGTATAATGCTAAACATTTTAATATAATAATTGATATCAAAGTCGATAATAACAAATAATCGATATATACGTATTAATAAATAAAATTAACTACAACCTTTTTAAAATGAAGGATAAATGAATCATATATTCAAATGAATTGACATATTATCAAGATATATCGATTGCATGGAACGGATATGATACTCAAACATTAAATAAAAAATTGTGTATGTAAAAATATTTTAGCTATTATAATTATTTATATAATTAGTATATGTTAATTGTGAATACATAAAGTAATTCTATATGTAGAGAATCTAGGTGTCAATCAGGTAACAAGGCGTTAAGATCCGCCGCTCAACACGCAATGCCTCCAGAATTCGTCGGAATTCGTTCGTACGGAAGTGTCTTAATAGTAACGAAGTGTCTTAACACTAGGTTCACCAGGACTTTAAGCCTCATACATCTTGATCCCATAACAGAGTAGGCATAAAGGCTCCTTCCATCCTCCATTTTTGCGTAATTTTAAGATGGTTGGGCTAAGTAAAATAATTCAGAAATAAACGACCATTAGTTTTATTTAAGTATACAAATAAATATTGTTTTTGCTTTTACTATTATATTTTATACGTAGGTGTAGGATATTGCGAAAAATGTCATCATCATTATAGAAACAGTTATATTATACGTACATACCTACATACACATACGAGTATATATATTACATATTATCTTTAACTATGTCGCTAAGAATTTCCTTAACTTATGTATAAGTGAGTTATATAAACTGCCTACGCCCTACTATGAATCATAGAACCTTTTATAAAGAAAACGTGATATAATACATGTCAACGTGTAAGTTTTATTTCAATTATATAAGGGTCGGGGGTTCCCACTTTCCGGAAAAATCCGAGACACAGTGTCTTGGTTTTAAGTGTCTAAACTCAATATCGAACTTTGTTTAACTATAGAAAATAATTAATAATTAATTATAATTATAATAGATACCTTTTTTAGTAACACAGTGATTAGTTAGTACGTAAATAAGTTAAGAGGACTCTACTTCTTTATACTTTCATTTCGAAAAAAACAAATGTTATTTTTATTAATTTGAAGCTGTAACTTACAAGAAATTAATGTTCACTTAAAAAAGGGATATTACGTGAGCACTACTATAATGCGTAACACAAAATTATCATATCATTTAAATATATTTAAATTAAAACTAGTTCCTTACTCACTCTGCTAACTTGAAAAAAGTTATTTTTTGTTGGACTCTGTTAAATTTCCTTAATTGATTATTATACTTATATTTCGAGTTTTTAACCACGTTATACAAATAAATAAGTAATAAGAATTGTAAAACTAATTAAAATAACGAAGAGACATCTGTAATTTACTTCAGTTATTCAAAAAATGTTATAAATAATTACTCATATCAGAACTTGGAAATGTTGTCTATTTATTTTATTTTAATTTTATTTCTAACGTATTTCGTCAAATAATAAGCAATATACAAAACATTATGTAATTTATTATTTAATTATAAAAATCTGTATCCTTCGCATAGCAGGAGTGATAGAGGGAACCTAGTGTTAAAACGTCTTCCAGAGCGGGGACATGAAAATATTAAATATATCATTCTCCCGAATGGAAATTGAACCCACAACAGTCCTATTAACGTTATTAAAATTTAAATAAAAACTCCATATAACAACATAATATAATAATTATTTGCTTTTTCTTTCAACAATAAAACAGTAAAATCTAAAGATCACGCCGCAGCATCCGAGTGAAAACGGCTTTCTCTCATCTCTGCACTGTCTAACCCGCCGCCGCCGTTACGTCACACTTCATTAATATTTAGCTTGTTTTTGTTTATACTGTATCTACAGTACGTACAAGGCATATTTATAATGTCGTTTAGTGATATATTATACCAGAAAAAAAATTCATATAAATCTCTGGCTATACTACAATTAAAACACTACCAACTACATATACCTAATATCTCAAATTTGAGCAGAAAGCGAAAGAGAATAAAACTAGTTTTTACATTTTTATAGAAGCACCGAATATTGAAACTTATATTTTGTCTAAATGTTAAATTACGATTCATCTTTTGGTTCTAAATAAAAGCCATAATGGCAACGGAGTGTTTTAACACTAGGTTCTCTTTATGTGTGGTTTACAGATAACCTTGCGGAGGAGGAAGATTTCTCAAAATTATTAAGGGTAATACCCCGTGGTATTACGCAAACGAAATTAAGAAGTGTAGTACTCGTACTTAAAAATGGAACTATGGTTTTAATAAAAATATATTGTATGTAGATGCTGAATAATATTAGTGTTTTGCAAAAATATTAAATATATATTTCTTGTTTCAGATGGACGAGTTGAAACCGTCGTGGCACAGCGTGACCGTAAACTCAATGACTGTGGGTTCTATTCTCAAATGGGGAGAAATATATATATTTTTTCTCGCACTGGTAACAAGACAAAGTGTAGCGTTGAGTTTCGCCATAAAGCACGCAATGCCTTGAAAATTGGGAAACGGAGAGTCTTAGCACTAGGTTCAATCTGACTACCTATATGCGAGTTACAGCGTGAAGCTATAAAAATATGGGTAAATGGAAAGCCTATAAGATATATAAATAATGTAAAAAAATCATACTTATTTTTGGAATTGCAAAATAAAACAACAGAAGCTTTGTGTTTTCATTGTAACCCCTATCCTGTTTAGAAAATTATTTAATTATTTTTATGATTGGTTAAGTAGTACCGAATTCAGAAATCGAGGGGGGGGGATAGTTAACTATATGGAGAATTGAAGATTCTATAGTTATTGTTATTCTGGTAGTTTTATTAATTGTTATAAAAAACATTCAATAGGAATACCTAATATAAAATACCAAGGTAAACTCTGATTGGTTTTATTTCATTACTAGCTTGTGCCTTGGATGTGCTCTTGACTAAGAAACATGGAATTTTATTTTGCGTCATAATAAATTATGGTCTCAGATAGAGGGATATTTGTAGGTACTGAGGCTTTAAAGAATCAATTTTAAGTTATTAAAAATTGTTTTTATTTGAAAAATATAAAAATTAGGATCTATTAATAATCATATTTTCATAGAACTTGAGAGTATTGCAAAAATTTTTATTATCATTACTGTCCTAGAGTACGTGAAAAGTGATCAGTAGAGTAAATATAAACTAATATTTTAATGCTGAATAGTTTGTTTGATTAAACGCGATAATCTCAAGAACTATTGGTTCGAACTAGAAAAAGTTTTCGTTTTAGATAAGACTATTTATTGAGGTATGTTATACATTAAGTTAATCATTTCTATGTAATGCACTGTGCCTGGTGTTTTGAGTTACTTAAAACACTAAGATTTTGTTATGAGTCATCCTCAGTTATTTTCATTTTTTATACGTAGGCGAAACCGTAAGTAACAGCTTCTATGTTATAAATCACTGCCTACCAACCTTATATTACAAAAATTGGAGATGAAATAGTAGTAATGTAAACAAATCCGGGAGACGTATAAGGCAAGGTTACTTATACAGTATATTTACGTTATATTACAACATTTCCTTGGAGAGCTAATTTCGTTGATTATTCTTTTATAATAATCCAAAGCCATATAATGATAGTGGTTTATTATAATATATTTGTTTGCAATACCAAATTCAATGAAGCCTTGAATGGAAATGTCAATAAGTAAAAATAAAAATGTTGTAATTTTAATATATTTTATGAAATTAATATAGCCACAATACAAAATAATTACTTTTATAACTAAATAACTCAGCTATGATGCTCTAATGTAGGGTTTATTCTTTCTGATTCGCGCATAGCAGGCTGGTAGAAAAATTCAGTGTTAAGATTCTCTGTTCCTCTCTTTCCGCCCACTCTTCGAGACATTGTTTGAGTGGCGGAACTTAACGCTTTTGGCTATAAGAACATGGAAGTGATAATAATTCATCCCCAGGTGAGAACGGGACTTCAATCATACCGTTTACAGTTAAGCGCCTATATTTCTATAGGTATATAGAATTTTTTTTAAAAAATAATAATATTATAAGATTTTATAATCTGCCTAAAAGTCAATTCCGCCATACAATTTTATATAGATAATAAATATTATAAAATTTATTTTGTCAAAATACTCGTCTATGTAAAAATTTTATACATTATTATTGATGCAGTAATTTACAAAGTATTGACTGAATTAATAAAGGAAAAAGGCTTTAAATTAATGAATTTAGAAAAAAAATCAGTTTCCGAGACATTACGTGTTGAATGGCGGAACTTAACGCCGTACTTTGTTTTACTAAATTAGAGTAATGAAAATATTTTAAATATAATAATTCCTAAGTGTGGGAATCGAACACACATCCATCAAATTCAAAGTCACATGCTGTTTGTTCTACTTCGCTACGACGTCTTTAAGAGAAACTGTATTTAAGACACATAAAAACTTGAAATTTTATGATATTAAAAAAATATACATAAACATGCAAAAAGTTATCAGATCTTGTATACAAAAACATCTTGTAAACATGAATTTCACGGGACATAAAGTTCTAATGACCGCGGAAGTGGCGTACTAAAACAATTAGGTACAGGTGTTACAACCCGGATAAGCTACATATGTATGCAGAGAGACTCGTCTTTATTGCTATAGTTTGACCTTATTTTTTTTTTATGACAATTTTTTTTATTCAGGTATGACGTGATTTTAAATATATTATTGTTAATTTTTTAAATTATTTTAAATGTCTTTGTATAATATTTTATGAATAATATATTTAAAAAGGATAGATTAAGATCTATTTTTTATTATAAATAAGAAGGAAATTCAACAGAAACGGAAGAAGACGAGATTTTCCATTCTACATCCTAAAGTTCACGCCAGCAAAGTTGCGGACTATTATTTATTATATAGAAACTGGAAGTACCAGTACTTTGCGTCATAAAATAAATTAGTCATGGTTTCGACACTATCAATACCTATCCTTTATAATATAAATATTATTATTATTAATAAAACATATTTGTATTAGACAAATACCTAAAATTCAAGTATTACGCAACAATACGCATATCGCTTCTTGTTGTTTTGAATGATATATCGCAATAGCTGCAATCGTCGGCCGACGGACAGTCACGATGTTAACATCTGCCTCTTGTTTTACCATATTTATTGGTTTGATAAAACTTTGGCGGAAATGACTGGTGGCAAAATGGTAATAAGATTTTTATTATAATAGCAAGAAAGGGTTTTATACTCGTTTAGTTACTGAGTATTAATGCTTCCTCACAAAAATATAAGTAAACCAAGTAAATTACTTTCTTAGAGAGCGTGTAATATATAGAAGAAGAGATTCCTTCCAGTTGGGAAACGTAGTAAGTGTACATTAAATGACATCGATTCTATCTAAGAATGGGTTAATTTCCATTATTATAATCCAAATGATATCTTTCAGTAAGATTATTTCAATTGTAAACGAATATATCCTAATTGCATGGGGGTAAAGACTGGTGAAAAGACAGGGAATCGAGTGTTATTAACACACTCCATTCTTTATAAAAATTGACAACATTTGTATTAATAACTAGCTTAAACGATACACGAGAGACTATTAATGTGATGTAATTTATATAGCCTTCCTCGACTAATGGACCATCACAAAAAAGATATACCTATCGAATTGAGAACCCCATCTTTTTTTAAAATCAGTTTTAAAAAACAATTTAAGTCAGTAAATAAATATGATACGAGTATAATCGCGTCCAAACAAACTAACTCAGCTATATAATATTAGTATAGAATAGATATTAGAATTTATTATAGCTGCGGCAGTAGTCGGGCCAGTGCTATGTAGGTACAACGGAAGTACCTTAATAAAATTCAATTAATAAGCAAATGTACGTATAAAAACTCCTAGTACTAAGTTTATTAATACAAATTATATCCATTAGCATTAGTATTACATAAAAGCAACAAAAATGTATAATATTGCAGCTGAGCTCAAGAGAAGGGCAAAATGTAAATACTCTGCCATATTAGGTTAGAAAATCTCGGTCATTGCTAGCCAAAAACGACGCAAACACTTAAATGTTCCTGTGATTTATGGTGGACATAAAGACTTTGTAATAGTTACTTTATATTACTATAAATAGATTATTCTTGTGTATTATATATATAAATATAATATTATAAGCAAAAATGAAGCCTTATTTTCTATCTTCACATTCATATATCATTATTTCATGTAAATATGTGTACAAAAATGTAAATAATACCGAAAATCATGCTCATTGCGCTACACATTACTAATAAATACTATGAAAATAGTGTAAAATCAAAACTGAGAATATTTTAAGCAAAGAAGAACAGAAGAGGGCCTAGTGTTAAGACATCCCGTTCCCCACGATCCGACCAATTATGTAGGAAAATTAAATTGATTTCCTCGAGTGAGTATCGAACTCACAACCGTCGCGTTAAGGTGAGGCGCAGTGCCGCTGCACTATAACTGCATTATTTACTTTCTCTTAAACTAAAAAGAGTGAAGGTATATACTATACCATCACAATAGAAGTACAATGTCAAGAACACTTACTCCAACAAACAGGGAAAACGCGCTAAAAACAAACAAAAGATAAATTAGCTAAAAACAACATTGTATCTATGTATTGTGTTGTTAAACAATGCTTAGGAGAGTGTCTGCTGTTGTTTTTTAGACGTGGGCATTCAATATTACGCTCTTATATGCATATTTGAAACATGTACTTAGCGCTTTATATAAAAGATTTATAATTATAAGATCTTTTTAAATTCCTAGTTTTAAAATATATTTATTTTCGGGTTATGTCTAATTTTGCTGACAACATAATAAATTGTAACAAGTGTATTAAGAAAATAAACATTTAGTTAATTTGATTTTAGACATTTAAATAAATTTATTTAGAAGTTAAGATTATATATATTTGTTTTAGTCTAAGCATTTTAAATAAGCCTATAATATTTAACGATAAAATGATACGATTAATATGTAAAAGAAAACTTTACAATTGAAAGTAACGACGACGTACGTTATCAAACGATAGAAATACAATAATTTTCAGTTTTAAATAAAAGAAGAGTTCTGAATCATTCTAAGATACCTTTGGTCAATCTTTCAAAATATTTAAAGTAAAAGATATAGTATAGGAATATATTTATAAAATTTATATGTAATATAATAATATTATTCTTGTATACAACATAATATGTTAATAATTGATTTAAAGTAATATCACCTACCTTTCGGTGTTTAATATTATCCACTGCTCTCTTCCAACGTCACTATTATTTCAATATAGATACATACTATTATTTTATACATTTTTATTGTATAGTTGTTATAAAAAAGCATTCTTTTAATAGATATATCGATGACACCAAGCAACGTTCTTCCGAAGTTTTGCTATAGATTAAAATAATTAAGATATATATTTTATATCTCAGGATTACTAACTTACTTACTTACTTGGTGAGGTCGATATTACATTATGATTTTTAAATATACTTCGAGATTTAAGATTAATTGGTACTAAATATAATTAATATAAAATAACTAAATTGTTTATTGACATTTTATTACAAATTTTTATTATTCATTTTGTAAGTACAATACGTAACTTATATTAAGTCTGTTTATACATGATATGGTAACGTAAAAAAAAATATTAGTACTATAATTAAGTAGTATTATATTTAAATAGATACACTAAACCTAACCTATGACAATTTTGTGTGAAAGTCAAACCAAAACTTATTTTTCTTTTTACATTAAATATCATACATTTTTGGTAAGAACCTTCTGTTCATAAATATCTATATTAAAGCTATCTTGCTAAAGTGACTACACTATAACTATATATACAAGCACACCCATGTTGAATGAAATGCGTGGATCACTACGATTCAAATCAAAAAAGTTAAAAACCATTACAAACATAATTAGCGAAATGGTCATTTTTGTGTAAAGCCTTGTCAATGACAAAATAAAAGAAAAATGAACTGTTGAACACACAGACTTAGTTACTTACATATTTATATTGTTAACTCGACAAATGCTGTATACAACCTTTGAAAAATATCTATATTCATAAAAAAAACATTAGGGTAATTTAAAGGCTTTGAAAGAGGCTTTGCGTATTGCAAATATATCAAAAATCGAAGTTTCAGCATTCCATTCCATAACCGAATAAACCAACCCAACTAAATATACTAAGTTAATTTTGGCCGTATGGAAATTTCTTACGTTTCCGCAACAGTAGGCGGAGGAGTCGTTAGTCTTTTGGGAAAGAATGAAGGTCTCACTGGTCTTGCGGGTCTGAACACTCGCCTTACTGTAGTAGTCTTAGGAGATTCTGTAGTAAAGGATCTTGACAATTTCGTTGTAGATTTCTTTCTAACATCTACTGGCACATTTTGAGCTCTGTTAGCTGAAAATCGCGACTTATTTGGACTAAAACTAGATGTTTTGTTCAATTTTAAAATAGGCCGCGGTGTTATGGTAATTTTTGGCACTGTTCGTTGTGGTGATATAAATCTAGTACTATTTAAGGTCTTTATAACAGGTCTCCTGCCTAAACCATATTTTGCTCTTTTTGCATCTATTGGTGATATTTGGACGGTAGTGGTTTCTTCAGTTGCAATTTCAGTTGTTGATATTTCAGTCGTTGTTTGTGTGTTAGGCAGTTCTGTTGTTTGGAGAATTTCAGACTGTTGTTGGGAGTTTGATACTGGAATCATTGTTAGTAATTCCACAATTGGACTGATGGAAATGATGTTTTCTGTTGGTGACGTAACTGTACTCGGCAGTTCCGTTGTTGAAGACGCTATTTCCACAACTGGTACTGTGCCTTTTGTAGTTGGTATTGAAGATTCATTAACAGATTTCGGTGATTGTTCCAATACTGATATACTAATTGGTTGTCTTACAGTAGTTTCATCGACATAAGGACCTTGAAACTCTCTCCCTTTGGCAAAAGTGACAATTTTCCTAGCTGTTTGAGGTATCAATATTTTTAATTTCACAAAACTTGCATCTTCTTCTTGCGCAGGAACAGGAGCAGAATATACTACAAATGGCTTATTATCTTTAATCTCTTTGACTTTTCTAGGCAAAGGATTTTCTGTTTTAAATAGTGCCTCTAAAGGCAGAGTTGAGGGATTTGTTAATACAGCGTGAGGAGCAGCTGTGTTAAAACTATTTACTACGCCATTTTTCTTCGATTTTTCATTTTCATATGCTGCTGGAATAAATTGCCAGTGTGGATATGATTCATCCTCTCCAGATTTGTTATTTTTCTTATCATCATTAACATAGCTCAAAAAATCATCATTTGGTATGTGTTCTACTTGTCCTTTATCAGTTTGTTTTGTTGGGTTGGGAAGTCTATTAATGTGACGATAAGCTTCATTCATGCTTTCTGAAGCAATTAAGTTCTCTTTGGGTATATCAGAATAATCGACTAAAGCTCTTGCATTTCGTGCTTCATCAATACGAATAGGATTATGTGGAGGATTTTCTACGGGATATATATGCCCATACTTTGTCAAATAGATAGGTATTTCATCTTCGACTATTTTTATTAGGCTAAATCTACTGACTTCACCTATTTTATCTACTGTTGGTTTCTTTTCTACTTTAATTTTACCTTCTTCTATTAAAGTCGTTTCGTTGTTTTTGTTCAATCGATGTTTTTCTGATTTTGATGAAACTTCCACGACTCTACTTATAGAAAATAATTTGTTAAATTGGGTTTTTACAATCGGCGACACAGATGCAATGTTTGCAGTTGTTGTTTCTTGTAACGCCTCCATTATATCTTCGGATATACTTTCAATTTTTCCTGCAGTAGGTGTATCTGTAGCAGCTTCAGTAGCTGTGTCTATTTCTGTTTGTAAATTAACTGTTAAATCTGGGGTACTTGGGTAAGTCGTGTATTCTAAGTAATCATCAGTGCTATTATCTATTTCAATTTCTGTAGTTATCGTTTGTATCTCATCAATATTTGTTGATATTGCATCGTTGGAAATATCTGACGAAACAGTTGTAGTTACTTCGGACATTGAAAGGTAGTCATCATCATGTGTGGTTGATTCATCGTTTATATTTGAAATGGGAACATTAGTGTTGCTTTCTAGTTCTTTAGCTTTATTATTTTTAAATTGTTTTGTCGAGTTCTTAGAGCTTATATTTAGTGACAATTTTGGTATATTATATCCAATGGGTACATTTTGGACACGTTTCTTAGTATCATTAACAATTTTGTTTCCTGAAGATCTGTTATAAAGGATAGTTTTATTTTGACTATTTCCAATTAATTGCCTTGGTATCTCAGTTTTGGATGTAGAAGTTCTAAAAGTATTTGAATTAATCGCATATGGTTTGAATGACGGTTTCTTAGATGTCAGCTTGAATCTTACAGGACGTTCCTCTTCTTCATTTATTTCTTCCTCGGGTGTTTCTTCTTCATCTTCATTACCGACTTCTTCCTCCTCATCTAAGTCCTCGTATTCTTCAGAATCTGGTCTTCTGGTAAATAATTTATTTGGTGGGACAAAAGAAAATGGACTTTCTGGTTCTTCTTCAAGAATTTCTTCATCAGAATATTCTTCCTCCTCTTCTACTGGTTGCCTTGGAGTCGTTCTTGCAGGAGGATAAGTTCGTCTTGTAAAAGTTCTAGAAAATAAAGGTCTTTTTGTTGTACCACGGCTAAATATACCAGGCCTTTCAACTGTGGCAGGGCTTGTGTATGCTCCGGGATTATATTTTCTACTAAAGGTTCTACTACTTGACGGTGTAGACTCCGTTGTGGATGTGAAGAGTCTTTTAGGTGGTCTATATGGAGATCTTGACCTTGGTGATGGCGAAGTTAATTGAGTTGTACTTGTAGAAGTTGTTTCAATCAAAATTTCTGTTTCTGTACCAGAAACTTCAGTAGAAGATTCTTGTTCCTTGCTTATCTGAAAACCTTGCTCGACAGTTGTAGATGCAATACTCATTCCAGTTGTATTGTTTTCTGGGAGTACGTTATCTTCTTCTACGCTAATCTGCACAGATTCCATATTTGGTTTTAAGTCAGTATCAGTATTTTCATTGATTTCAGATGAGTTTTCTCCTTTTGTACGATCATTGTCATCATTTTTCGATTTTGTGTCAGTTTCTGACAGCAATATTCCATCTGTCTTAACTATAACATCTACTTTTTCTTGTTTTTCTTCACTTTCACTTAATGTAGAAACATTGCTTTTATTTTCTTCTTCTTTATTTTCGTTATAATTTTCAATTATATCTGTTTGAATAATTAGGTTAGGAGTAGTTTCTTTTAATATTTCAGTTACGGGTATTATTATTTCTTCATCAATTTCTTTTTCAGTTGATGTTTTGTACTCTTCTGTAGGTATAACTATTGTCGTAGTTCGAGTTTTTTCACCATAATTAATGAGATCTTTTGGAGCATCTTTAAAACCTGCATTTACTAAGCCAACTAGTTTGGTAGTGATATCAATCTCTTCTTCATGAGGCTTTATTTTTTTTCTTATAATTTTACGTATTCGGGTCACAGCAGGAGTAGTCGTTTCTATAATTTCAGGAATAGAAGCTTCAGTTGTAGATGTGGTAGGTCGTCTACGAATAACTCTAAACTTCTTTTTACCATTCCTCTCTGGGATTGCTTCACTGCTGGGAATACTTTCAATAATTTCGTCAGATGTATTTTGTTTCTTCTCATCCTCTTCTTCTTCATTATGTTCCTTAACAGCTATAGCACTTTCAGATAAATTAATGTCATCATTTTTGTCATCTAATTCATCATCATCATTTTCTAAGGCAAGTGTCGACTGGGTCGTAGATTGTCTTTGTGTAAATGGCAATTTTCGAGCTTGTAATATTGGTGAAGATGTTGAAACAACGTTTCTAGATCTTCCAAATGTAAGACGAGGGCGTGCTCTTGGGCTTGCTGGTGTATTTTCACCACTTATATTATTTTCTGTTTTTATAACTGTTGTTGTACTTCTAGCAAAAGGACGAGGTGAAAATCTGGCGAGTGTTGGACGACGTTTGTCAACAGGGGACTCTGTTGTTTTACTAATAGCAACAGTTGTAAAAGTTGAAAATCTGCCACGTCCTCTAGGTAAGATATTCGGTAGTCTTTCATCAATAGTAGCAGCGGATACTTCACTATCTATTGCCTTATCTGCCACCGTAGATACCCTGCTAAGGAATCCTTCGTTGCTTTCAACGTCTTCATCGTCAGTATCAATGATTTCTGATGTTTCTGGCTCGACAGAGGTAAGTGATACTTCGTCACGACTAAACTGAGGTCTCAATTGACCTCTAGATATTTGAGACGCAGCAGCCGGCAAGGAATCTTCAACACGTGATATGCGGAACTTACTCCTAAATCGTTTAACCACACCACTATCATCACTTGTTCTGACTCCGCCTACTTCGCGACTATCCGGTGTAGTTGATCTAATTTTTCTCGAACTTTCGACCGATTCGTTAGACTCCGATATTTCGTTGGGTTGGGATAAAGGTCTACGTCTGCGAATGAATGAATAATTCCTAGAACTCACCTGTGTGCTTGTTGATGGTGCTTCAGTGCTAGTCGTTTGTATTGTTGATCCTCGACGTCTTATTAGAGGTCGTCTCGTCGATGAAGCTGATGTTGTTTGTGTAGTCGATGAGGGGGTAGTTACAGTAGTAGAAGTGGTCGTCATTTCGGCTTCAGTCGTTTGTATGGCGGGTTCAGGTTCAGGACTTTGATTTTCCGAACTTGGCTCGTTTAACAAGGAAGAAATTTGAACTGACAAAACAGTAGTGGGCTCCGGACTACTAAGTTCGGGTTCTGGAGGGAGAGTTGCGCGAGCTCTTAAAATTGAATTATACTGTGGTTCATTAGATTGTGAAGTAATCTCTCTTTCTAAGACAGATTCTTGAGATTCTTTATCTTCTTCTTCTTCTGACGATTGATATCTGTAAAAAATCCACATAAGTATTAGTATTTATTTGCATATAGTCAAAATTATTTGTTTATTATACGTAACATAAATAAATACGTACTGTACAGTACTTGCTTCAGTTGTGGGTCTAGATCTTCTGATAGTGACATATTCTGGAATGTTCTCTCGTCGTGCACTCGCTATATCAAGAGAGTTTGGTGATTCGGCAACCGCCACATACGGTTCTACGCGTTCAAATAGAGCGTTCCTGGAATAAAAATGTAATTTAATTAGTTTATCTATTTACTTAGTTATGATGATGCAATTACAACAGCATACTACATTTTTATTTGTCTGCTAGTGACATAAAATATATATTACATACATACTATATTACAATACGAAGAGATTTTTATAACATTTTTTTCTGAAGAAACTGAATTTTTTGTTTCTTTTTATTAAATAATAAATAAAAGTATTCTGAAATTTATTTACTAAAATAAATTTATTGTTGTTACCTAGAAACATCAGGAGCTTCAGTACCAGCTGTAGTCGGTCTAGATCGTCTAATATTTACATATTGTAAAGGCTTTGCTGTACTTCCGAAACTGGATGATTGTTGTCGTGGAATTTCTCTAGATCTTGGCACTTGTATATCTTCTTCAGATGATTCTTCTTCTTCTTCTTCTTCTTCCTCACTATTTACGGACAGTGGTGTGGTTGATGACGTGGTTCTTGAGCGATTGATTGTTACGTACCTGTATAAATATTATTATTTTAATTATAAGTTCTAAATGACATGGTGAAAAATGTAGTTGGTTTTAATATAATTCTGAAGAATTTTCAATAATTATAACATTATAAACACACCATAAAGTATGATGCTTAATTCCGTTGCTTAACAGACTATATGAATAAGTATATTATTTATGTCGAGATTTCTGTGAATGTAATTTATGTAATTTATTCAATTTGACATTAACAGTTTTTAATTAGAAAAAGAAAATAATTTTAAAGAAAAACTCACTGTGGTCTTTCCTTCCTCAGTAGCCTGTTCTTATCAGGTGTGGCTTCGAGTCCCTCATTCTGTGGTCCGCGACGACTATTTTGGACGGAACTTTCCGTGATGCTGTTGCTAGACCTACTTTCTGTCCCACTGTTAGTTCCAAACCTGTTGAAAATACCGATTAATTTCTTTTATACTCGTATCCACAAAAATGATTTGATTGGATGAAAAATTACAATTTTAAATGTTAGTATTATCTTTTTTTAATATAATTACTGAGTAATGAACGGTAAAATAGATAGTAGGTATAATCGTAAATATCGACGAACAACGTCAGAAGAGTTTATTATTACATATATCTAGTTACAAGACTCTATATTAGATATTTTTTACTTATTTAACATTTTATGATAAATAAATTGTGTTCAAATCTGTTGTTCAAATCTGATAATCTAAACAAATACTTGAATTTCTTTGCTCAGCAAATACTCATACTAACTGGAAAACGAATCAATATTCTCCATCATAACCATCAGAACCACTAATTAGTCATAAGCCATACCTGTTCTTTCCTCTAGTCCTTTCCAATACTTTTTGGTACAATATTTTATTGAAGGAAGAAGGTGTTGTTGAAGCGCCACCTGTTGTTCCTGAACTTGAGGAGGTTTCGGAAAGTTTCAATTGTTTTTCTAATTGTTCCACACCACCTGGAGATACCATTTACTTAAATTAAATAAACTATATGGATTAGGATTTTATCATTAGTATTGTTGTAAGTATTATTGTAAGAAGATATTCACATATCATTCCTAGCATTAAACCCAAAAACTAAATAGTTTAATATAGTTTTAGTATGTTTGTGGTGTAAAAAAAAATTGCAGTCGAATCATCGAATGTGTAATAGTTATAAAAAATAACGAATAACTAACCAACTTTCTTAATAAGATCGATTAGTTCCTTAATAACTTTAGGATCTTCTGCTTCAACATCTGCTACTTCTTCTGCTACCTCCTCTTCTTCTTCTTCACTTAACTATAATTAACAATTATACTTACAATAAATGTCTTAAATGAATATATTTTAAAGATTAGACGTATACTGCATTTAAATTACTTTTAATATCTCTAATTACTACGTTTAGTTACATTTTACTATTAATACGTTTTGTATGAACGAATATAAAAATATATATTTTCCTCACCTCTGGTTCAGGAGTAGTAGTAGTTGTAGTGGTCGTAGTAGTAGACGTCCTAAACAACAAGGAACTTCTAGAAGTGAGTCTGATCGGTCGTCTGGTTGTCGTTGTTGTCGTGGTGGTCGGTGTGGTTGTTGTTACTGTTGTTTTCGCTGTGGTCGGTTTGGTTGGCGCTTTCGTGGTCGCTGTTGCTTTCTTGCAGAGAACGTTACGTGCGAAGTCGCAGGAGTCAGCCGCTTTGTTGAAATAGAGACCTGAAAAAGATGAAAGATGTTTGATAAATGTTTAAAAAAATATTTTTAAGTTATTGAAATGACAATAAAGTTGATTTTATGAATAATCAATAGTTTTTAATTAACAATTCATAACCATATACATATGGTGTTTCCTCTGTGCAACTAGACAATAAAACGTAAATTAATACTATGCAGATTTCCTAGATAATAAGAAAATTGAGAAAAAGATAAATTTCTCCTTCCTTTCCTTTTCCCAGATAAGAAACAAATGGAAAAAAAGACAAATTTCCCTTTATGTTATACACAAAATGTTCGATATGAGTATCGCGCATCTTGGTTTATTCTAAAGTATAGTTCATCATCAATGGTTTATAGTAGAATATTCTTGAAGGTTCTATTACTCACCAGAAGGACAAGTGAACTGATGTGCCACAATACCAAGATCTGAAGGACCAGAATCCAAACACCAGAAATATTTCTTGCAGTCACGAGGATGTGGGAAAAAACCTTCGTCTTTACACTTGAAATCTGTAACAAAATATATGTACAATTAATTATTTTGTATTTATTCTACTTTAATATAAAATTCTCTTGTGTTTTAACAAAAACCTTTCGTTTAGTCAAAGAAGTTACAGCCAACGTAAAGCCTGATAACAAACTTATTTATAATAATAAATTTAATAATGAAAATAGTTTGTTTCTAATAAAAGAAAAAAATAGATGAAGATAAAAAGATTTGAACGATTTGTCTTGATTAAGCTTTTTATTAATTATTTTAAAAATGATGTACATACTAATGTTAATGTTAAAGTTTTACCTGATCCTGGGTCAGGAGTGGTGGGAGGTTCTGGTGTGATGATATTCCACGCAGGAGTTGTGCTGACAGTTGTACTGCTCTTGCGCTTGTTGCTTCTATAATTTTAAACAAGATATGTTTATTATTATTATATTAAATAAAAAAATATACAATATAATCTACCAACAAATTTAAGTGAATCAGAATTTGCAATATTATGAACTATTATATAATTATTACTATATTTTAGTTAAGTTTAAATACATACTTGATCTTAGGTTTGGCAGTAGTAGTGGTGGTGGTCGTAGTGGTAGTGGGACTGGGCCGGGGGCGGTTCCTTCTGCGGCTGCTGCTAGACTTTGCTTTAGCTATCGGTTCTGATTCCTTTTTTACAGTTACATCAGTTGATCTGAAAATTCATAGAATTTAGTTTTATTTATTTCAATATACTTAGTTTTGGTTTTTAAATAAAATTAAATCACGTACTGTGTTAATTTTATTGTAGCTACTTTTGGTTAGTTTCTACTTTGCACATTATAATCTTTAACCAGTTGCAAAATGGAACAAATTATCAATTCAGAAGAAGGTTATAGGCTACTAGGTATATAAAAAATATAAACATTTCTCGAAGAACCTGTGATAATATTTCTCAACTATTTTTCTTATATATAAAATTATAAAACTTACCCAAGTTTCATAATATAAGATTCCTTAGCAGCCTCTATGAGGGGATAGGGTTTGCCGTGGCAGGTGCCGCGGAAGTCATCGTTGTCGATAGACCAGAACATAATACCTATGAAAGGAAATTGTTTCAATTATTTTCATATACATAATATCATACTGGTAATAATAGACTTTTAATATATCATTTTATTTTGAATCAAATAAAATTATTAAATGAAATTAAGCCACCAGACAAACATAATTTAAATACAACACGAAACTCACCTCCAAGTCCATTTTCAGCAACATATTCAGCTTTCTTCTTAACGATTTCCACATCATCATATCCGACCCACTGGTTGCCCTTATAAGCTACAGGACCCATTGCTTTCTTATTTGGATACATTATAGTCCATTCTTCTTCAATTTCTTCTTCCTCTTCTGAATCTTCTTCAGAATACTCTTCTGAGTCGATTGCCCTTTTCCTACTTTTAGGTTTGAGGGCTTCACAGATCTGAAAAGTTAAAGTGTAAGCGTTAAAAATAGAATTAATCTAATTTTTATAATATCAATTAGTACTAACCGATCTACTTTAATAGGTAAGGAAAAACTTTTAATAAAAAGTGTTATTTAAAATAACTAAAAGTAATAAGCTGAAGAAATAAAAATTGGCAATTAGTCTAGAAAAATTTAAAAGGCGATAGAAAAACTTTGCATATTTCTGTAAAAAAGCTAATTAAATCTAAGTAAGGTCGAATGTTTTGTAAGTTTCTTAGTGATAATTTAAATAAGATTTTATGAAATAAAAACTCCAATTAAATCCAAATTAAGCATCAAACACGACTTATGTTCTATCTTTCATCACGTTTTATCTTTTATATCCATACCTATATTATACATTCGAAAGTAACTCTGTCTGTCTGTCTGTCTTATACGCAATCAGGGCCAAACCGCTAATTTAATTGTAATAAAATACTCATATAGATATACTTGAGGGTCTCGGGATGAACATAGGATACTTTTTTTTCTCATATTTGTAATATTTTCGATATATACCAATATATTAAAATACTTATTAATTTGACATGCAATTTATTCCGCCATGTTTATAACAACCGCCGTTGCTAAGCAACGATTTGCAAAGTTTGTTGTTAGAAAACGTCACCCAAAATAAGTTTGCTTAACGCATACATGGCGCGCGCCGACTCAACCTTATGAGACACAAAAACAATATTCTCCAAAAATATTGTCCCTTAAATATTGTTTAAAAAAGTCCGCGTTGATATATACTATAGATATAGATTTGTATACATTAACAAAAATTAGATAATTTCTATAATTTGATATTCATCCTTATGAAAATAAATATAATAGTCACTTTTAGCATTTCATCTAGATGGAAATTATACGTAAGATGGTTTATTGTATAAAAATTTAATAAATAATTAAGGAGATGTCAGTGATTCGGAATGACCTAGCCTACGAGTGGTAGGCTACCGATGCGAACGGGCATATGACTTTGATGATTTTGTAAATTTTTAAATATTTTCGAATAACCGTTAATTTTTATTTAATTATTTGCTGCTTATTACTACTATTACTTATTAATTTATCTCAGTTCAGTTATCTATACCGATGTTACACACTTAAAATATCGTCGTCAAAGTAAATCATTTGGGATTTTATTTAATATTGTTCGCAAAAATTATTAATTATTTAATATAGAAAAATGTTTAGTACATTTTAGTACGCGCACGGCAAACTTTAGGTACTTTTTCTAATATTAAGAATTTCCTTTAGTTACTTTTACTTCTTTTGTTTGTTCACTTCGGTTACTCAGATATTTTATGTAATAATAAATCTCCACTTATTATTCTTTTTTAACTTATTTTAATTATTTAGGCTTATATTTTCTTACAAATTGTATTGAAAACCGAAAATAATTTCATAAATATATTTAATAAATAATCGTATAGTTCAAGCGGGCGTAGCCGCGTCCGGGCCCAGTAGTTGTAAAATATATAAAAATATTTTCCAAATATTAAAAAAAAATTGAGGTTTGATTTCATGTAAATAACTTCTTAATTTGGTCCTAGCGATTAGTATAGATGTCAAAATACTCCCAAATTTCTCAAAATCATTTTTTGTTCAGTAGTACCTAATAACTTTTTGAAAACCTTAAACTAAGGTAGCGCCTCTAATGGCAAAATGACAGAAGTAGTAACCCTCGTAATCCCCTATTACGAGGGTTACTACTACCTACCTATTAGAGGAAAAAAATATGCACAAACCTCATAATACGCCAAATATCCTTTCTCCCTAGTAGCATCACCCTGTTCACCTGGACCGTCAGCAGGAGAACCAATCTCTATAGCATCAGGATTGAAGAGTGTGTATGATCTTCCATACGTTGGTATACCAAGCACTAGCTTATCAGGATCTGCACCGTTTTCTAAGTAGAATTTTATGGTGTAATCCTGTTAAATGAAAAAAATGAGTTATTTCAATTCTTATTCCTAATATCCGATATTTAAATAGAAGTCAAGTTCTTTTTAATATTAAATATTTTTAATAGTTATAGAAAGCCGTCGTAGCACAGCTGGATAGCAACTGACTGTACACGCGGCTGTTCTGGGTTCTATCCACACTCGTGGGAATGATTATGCTTAAATAACGTTCGCTTACCTAGTGGACAAGGCGCGACGATGAGTTCTATATGAAACCTTATGAAAGATGAGTAAAATATGAAACCGTTTTCAATTTTAGTCTTTCATAAACTTTATACTACTACAAACAGAATCGATCTTATTTGACTATAATATAATACTTAGTATGTACATTAGACAGTGGCGTAGCAAAAACAGTGAGGCACGTTCGAAATGTCAAATTCATAAAGTCAAGAACGCATAGTATTACTATTAAAGTCACGACACATTACCGTCCGTGAGAATATTTTAAAAACAGGACCGAGAAGTTCGTGTATTGTAATTATTACTTAAACGTAATTTTTGTTGAAAAGGAGGAATTGAATATCTAATCGTTGTCATCGTTTTAAGTTCCTGTTAGAAACTTGTTTGTATAATAATTTAATGTGACTTCTAAACTACAATTTAAATACGAAATTTTTAAGAAACTATATAACAATCACGTCGACTTTTTAAAGTTAATAAAAAAGCTTTTAAATCAAGCGTTTCGTTAGGCGGATTCGAACACCTGATCAAACTTATTATAATCATTGCTTCTTATAAATATGTATGAAAACTTCTCTAAAAATATATATTTGGGTAAACAAGTAGCAATGTTAGTCTTAAAAGAACAAAATTTAATTAATCTAAAACCTGTAAGTAGATACTTAGATGTAAAATTGTATAAATTTTGTAATGAAATCTACTGCCTCAAAGTATTTAGTTCTCATACTAAATGTGGAACTGGATATTTGGAATCCAATGTTTATTGATTTACGCGTTTTTTGTTATATTATAGAGAAAGCGAGACATTCACAAAAATTTAAATCACGACCTCGAATGCAATACAACCCATACACACCGTATTGACAATAAGACTACCTCAACGTGCCATTAACGCTTCTTTTTTAAAAAAATAAAACAAATCACTTACAATATTAAGTTCATTATCCACACTGTACTCGTTGGGCTCTTCAAGCGGGTACAGCGGCGCGTGGTGGTTGACGGCGGGCTCGAACGCCGAGTGGTAGTCGTAGGTAAGCAGGTTCATCCAGTCTAGGTAGCTACAAATTTAATTTAATTAGTTAAATATTATATATAACTTAAGTTTTGGTTGATAATAATATTTATAATGTTTATAATATTTATTTTATTGGTCATATAAATTTAAATATACAAATCAATGACATTGTGCAATAAAACGGAATTATCGCTCTATTCTAAGGAAATTTTAAATGTTGAAGTTGGTAATAAAGACTATTTATTTAGCTTCGCACTGAATCCCTCACATGGCAGGATAAACAAAGGAAACCTGGGAACATAGTTCCGTTAAGACACTTCCGTTACCCGATTTTCCACTGAATTTTTGAGGCATTGCATCTTGAGTGGGTTACTAAGGCGAGAATGAAAATATTAAATACTTCATTCCCGGGTGGGAATCGAACCTACAGACTGTCACGTTTATAGTCTCACTTTTGTGTTCTGCGCTAGGACTGGCCTCAATTGGGATCTTAGAAATTTTACATAGCTATCTTTAAAATCTAGTATACATTAAATATTTTAAAACATAATATATATAAATAAAATCGAAAGGTCACTCACTCATCACGAAATCTCAGAAACTACATGTGCTAGGAATCTCAAATTTTGCATAGGAGTTATTTAAAGGACGTAGGTGCTCGCTAAGACTCGCTAAGGGGTTGATAGTTTGTATGAAACTTCGTTACTATAAGTGCTAGAAGTCTCAAATTTTCTATGGACGTCACTAATAGGACGTAGGTACTCATGGAGATAGAAATTTATTATAACGTAGTTCACGCAGGCGAAGCCGCGGGCGGGCCCCTAGTATTTATATAAGCATATTATGGACTTAATAAGAAACAAAATTCAAAAAGTACTTAAACAATATATTACAAGAATTTAAACATAAAAACTATTTTGAAAGGCATATTTCTTAAAATTTTAAGGTTATTTAAAATAAGATAAAATGAGCAAAACACTTAAGGTTATAAACCGTATATGGCCCCTAGTGTTCAATTTTATAGAAAAATACAGTGGGTATTATAGTTTTTTTTTTAATAATTTAAAAGTTAACTTAAAATAATTGGAAAGGTTTCCGAAAGAGGAATTTCCGCATCAATGTTCAAAATATATTTATGACAATTCACTTATCAATGAAATTGATTATTTTCTTAAATTATGTAGCATGAAAAATATTTTTTTTTATTTTGGAATAGATAGAAAGTACGAATTAATCAATGAAAGAAATAAAAAACATACTTAAATTTTATAATTATTGTCAATGTCTCAAAAGTTGGGCGTCAGACTTTCTTATCATCAGGTTCCTGCTTGGGAAAAGAGAGTTTTGACTAGTAATAAAGAGTAATAAAGAGTTTTCGGTATAATCCTACTAAATTAAACAATTCTAAGCAAAGAGCAAAGTATTACAGAAATAAAATATACAATCTATCAAAAGACTTTTTATATGCCATACGAAGAATCTTACATTGACTTGCGTGTTCCTCAAAGGTCAAGGTTTTTAAAGTTTAATTGTGCCACCTACGTGATCCTTATATGGGCACTGGGCAGTGCCCGGTATTCGGATATGCCTATACATTTACATAAATGTGTAGAAATTACCTATTATTTAAATAGAAAAAGGAAGATGTCAAATAAAAATCTTTTATTTGTTGTAAAGAATTAAAAACATTTTGGCTAGCTTATGTATTAATTTACGACATATTTATTGCATACTAAATTTTAAAAAAGATCACTTTCTTTTTTTGCGTAAACTAAAGTTAAGACATTCTGTTCAAAATTTTTAGACCTATTTTCAAGACATTTTGTGTTGATTGGTAGAACTCAACACCACATTTTGTCCAGCCAAAGTAAGAAAATGAAATTTATTCAATCCTCGGGGTGGAAATTGAACACACAGTCAGACGTTGTTCCACTGTGCAACGTCGGTCGCTCAATAGTTTTGAATATATTAAATACCTTTTATTAAATACAAAATATGTTATACTAACAAAAAAATATAACTACTGGTTTTTTATAGCAAATAAATAATACTTCAATTTGTAATTATAATGTAGCAAGTTACGTATTTCGTTTTAATATTGATAAAATGTCACCGTAATGTTCTATTTAGGATAAGATTAAGTTTTTTTAGTGGTCCGGCGACAATTTTGTTGTTTTTATGAATTTTAATGACCAATTTAAAATATGTTTTATATTTTTTTATTTACTTAAACGTCGTGGTGTGGAGGCACAAGAGGTGGTGTAAACGCGACGGCTTTGGGTTCGATTCCCACTCGAACAACTAAATATTTAATTGTCATTTTCCCGCTTTGGTAACGTTGCAAAAGTGAGTGCACGGTCTTAATAAAAATTGACCAGTATGTTACGACAAAATAAAAAAGATATAACTTCACAACAAATCAGCATCTTCATATTATCAAACGCTTACAAAATATTGTTCAGTACTTTAATTAAGCAAAAATTGGTTTGAAATCTCTTATAAATTATGAAATATGAATGACAGTTTAAGCAAAATATTTCTATTGTGTGCGTTTAATGTCAGTGTTAACATTTGCTGTTCCGAAATGCAAAGTAAACAGAGCGTCGTGTCGAGACGAATTGAATCATTTACGTCATTATACGAACTATGTTAGTCATTAGGGTCACTATGCCTTTATGTTATTAGAATAACATATGTAATATATTATTTCATATAAGAACCCAACTAAATGTTTAAAATGTGTAATTTTTTATGAGAACGCAATAAGTATGAGTTTAAAACATACTCGATGGAAAGCTAAAACTAGAAATATTTCAATACATTTCTATACATTTTTCGCAATACATGTATTGCGAAAACATTGTAACAAACAAACATGTATTGTACATGCATGCATGCAATTTTTTAAATATATTTATCATTGGCTTGTGAGCTAGAAGAATAAGTGTCAAAACACTGCATTTTTAACTGCGCCTCGTTGAGTTGTGAAAACAACGTAACGTAAGAGAATAAATAATTGTCCCTAAATGGAGTTTACAAAAAATACTTTATGTATTACATATATATGTAAGCGAATACAGGCTGTTGATGTATGTATGCGTGATGTATTTTGTCTCTTGCAACATTTTCAAGGTTAAAACCACGCGGTTATCCCACTGCTGAAGTACCTTTCATTACATATTCACAGCGTACCATTGTCTCTACATGGTATCTTTGCAATCGTCAATTAATATAAGATGGACTCTTTGGATATTACAAAAGAATCACTTTTTGTTTTTCAACCGACCTGACAAAGAAGATAATACTAATATCACTACTTAAATAGTGACTTTTTGACCAATTTTCGAGGCATTATAATATAATTCCTAGTCCCGCTACTCAACATATTATGTTCTTAAAAGAGTAGGGGAATGAAAATAATTAATTCCTCCTAATGGTAATTGAACTGAAAGACAAATAATGTACAGCTGCCTGGCGCATGACTTTTGACGCAGATCTTATTACAAATATAAGATCTGTGTATAAGATCTTATACAATATTAACAAATGTTCTGAATTCCGATAGCACAAAAATGTCAATCATAAAACTGTTCCAGATTTTATCCATAATTATATGAGTCTTTTATGAGTGATTTCAACACTAAATAAATATTCTATTGATGACTCTCAATTATAAAAAATAATATCATATATGAAACTAAATGAATATCAACTGAGATATGACAATTTCAATCATTGCTAACGTTAATGTCTTAATATGCTTGATATTCTACTACCGATTGAATGCGACATACTTCGACACGCATGACTTTATGACATGTTTATTGCATGGCTTAAGTAAAAGGCTTAGAAGGATTTATATTTCTAGTATAATTATGACAATGCTGTAAGTAAAAAATCTCTAAAAGAACCTGTAAATATTACAAAAATTGCCAATGAGTCAACTCCAAAAAATTTACTTGCTTAATTTAGTGTACGTACTCGTTTTTTTTTCAAAAAGGAGGCATGGCAGAAAAAGATAAGCATCTGATTGTAAATACACTGGTCGTTGGTTCGTATTCGTGGCAACGTACTATATTCATTATCCCATATTATGTCCAATTTCCGGAATTAGCTGACAAACGAGTTAAATCTTATCCACTAAGCTTTTCCTTTGCACCACACAATCGAAAATTAAGCAATAAGTTGACATTGAATTAGATTATTAAGTAACGGACCAGTACGAGTACGTAAGTATGTGACACTAGTGGCGCAACACTAGTATATATTCACACCTCGATTTAGCATCAATGGCCGACCTATTTAAAGCGAACTTGAACGTACGTGGGTGCCAGTAATTATATTTGCTTAGAATATTTGTGTATGTTAATATAATGAAGAAATCGTAAAAAAAGGCCCTTTTTGTTTGTTTACGGTTGAAATATTTAGGTTTCAACTCTATTTGTATGAAAGGATGTTTATATTAAAAAAATTGAAACCCCATTTGCTTTAAATAATACCCTGAATACTGTTTTGCATATAAATTATGTTTTTATAAGTATGATATATTCGCTTATTGCGCAAAAAAATTTTTTTATCCAAGCATGGAATCCATATTATTAGATATCCGTTCTTTTCAAAGTATATTAAAGAATTTATAATCCATATATATAATATTCCATAATAATCCAATTTATAATACATTTAAAATTCAGTTTCTAGTGAGTAATTTGGAATCTGAATTTAAAACAAAACTTTTCCAAACAGAGCCAGGACGCTCAATAATACTAGTAAAATGAATAATGAAAAAACTTTCTAAATCCTAAGATTTGTGTCGTCACACGCGGATTTAATTCTTTTAGCTATTAATTTTATAGTCAGCTTACGTATATAGAAATAACAATAGTAATAAATAATAATATAAATTTAATAACAATAATTAAAAATAATATGACATTGCTTAAAATTACTTTTCTTGCTTCATTTAATAATAAAATTTTGTTGTAGAGTTATTAATATTGCAATGTTTTAATTGCTAAATCAATCAAAATGAAATAATACCAATTATTATTTAGGTCTAAGCTAGATTTTTTTATTAAGGTTAATATTTTGACCATAAAAAAAAATACAAATCAACTAGAAAAATAAGAAAATTTCGTAAATAACAGTGACGTCTCCCTAGCGCAACCTAAATTGTTATATATTTTTTTAAATATCAGTTTTAAATTAACCACCGTAACATTAAAAATCTCAATGAGCTACTAAACATAAAACCCCTCGTAAAATAAAAAAAATATATATAAAACTTACCGATTCAAAGTCTTAACGTCGAATCCCTTCTGTATATACTCTATTCCAGCTGGCACAGCCATGGTGAGCAAGAGACGGGGTTTGCCGGTCTTCTCTGATTCTCTTTCGAACTCCTCTCGTAACTCCTTCACTAATCTGGCATAGTTTTCCCTGTCTTTCGGTTTGCCACCGTCTCTGAACGCTGGGTACTCCCAGTCCAAATCCAGACCGTCGAAGTGGTTTTGTCTAAGAAACTGTAGAAAGACTTTACTATTATAATTTGTATTTAGACACTTTGTATATTTTTTACAAAACGTATAAAAAACTAATGGGATTTGAACTCGCGACTCTTGTTTGTTGTCGTGGGAAAATTCAAAGGTCCTAAACAACTTCGTTAAGTTATTATAAAAATAATATTAGAAGGAATGTGAGCAATGTCAGTACATTCACTAGTAAACAGCTAGAGGCCAAACATCCGCCTGCACTTTAATAACGTCTAATGATAAGAGAAAGTGTAAACAACTTGCAGTATCTAGCTTTCAGAATCTGCGATTAGACTGAGATAAATATTATTTGTAAAATATTTTAGGCTGTAAATTCTATAAATATATTCTTCATTCTTCCTCATGAGCACGTTGTGACGCAGCGTTACAGAGACTTAAAAAATGCGACGGTTGTGAATTCGAATGGCATAAATTCAAAAAAGCTAGTTCTCCTTTCCTTTTCTTTCACAATGTATCCTGCACATAAGAGGATAGGCAGCGGCCGGCACCACCTTATTTTCGAGACCTTGCATTTTGAGTGATGGAACTCAACGCCTTATTATCTGAGCGAGAAAATAAAAACTATTTATTTTCCGAGTGGGAATTGAACTCATAACCGTCACGCTTACAGTCAGTCAGACCCCGTGTCGCTGCCCCCCGTGGCCTCTATAAATGTTGTTCGGTGCAATTTAATCATGATTTACTAAAATCAATTAAACTAAATAACATTTAAAAAAACTAAATAAAAATTAACAAACAGTAAGAAAAGCATGAAATAAAATCTTACCTTAATAGCATTCCTAACAAATTCTTTCCTCCTATCCTTAGCCGCGACCATTGGGGAGAACCTTGAGGAACCCTCATTCCAGCCGCCGATAGCGAGTAACGTCTTCAAATTCTTATTATATGTTTTCAGTCCAGTGAATTTGGCGTAACCACCTAGAGAATGCAAAAAAACAATTATTTTTATATGTATTTAACAAAAATAGTGCTAGTGACTGACACTCTACGACCAACAATACACAACGTTGAAATTTAGCATGTATGATACGATGAGTTTTCTTATAAAATCCGACAAGAATGTTGTGAATTTTCGGAGGTGTCTCTACTATCCATAGGGCCCAATAGTTACAATAATACAGTACAGTTGAACTCGACGACGAGTTTACTGCGTATATAATATATGACACAATGTGACGCAGGACGTATGCGTATTAAATATAATGCACACCACTGTACATACGCAAGTTTAACTCGTGTCTATATTCACAAGCTTCATAAACTTTTTATCGGATTATACGGGAGCTTTAAGAGATGGTTTTCCGAAATTCCTACAAGAATACAAAAAAAGGATTTTACGTTTTATAATCTTGCTAACCTTATAATAATAAAAATTAGAAAAATACAATATTTAAGAGTTACATAACTATAATGTATTGCAATATGTCGATTTCAAAATCAATATAGAACAATCAATTATTGAAAACGATATTTTTGATTCCATTTTCGATTCGATAATTATTATAAATACTTTATTTTTATAATACGATATCGATATCGGATGCGGGCCATTATCGATATCATTATTTCTATAAACGTGTATTATAAGATACAATAGAAGGATACGTTGTTAATTTTTTAAAGACAAACGGAAAAGGTTTTCGATGTAATAATCTTAAAGTACCAATAATACTTTGTTTTAATTCAAACAATGTATAAATGGAATTTTATTATTTTCGCCTTTATATGTAGATATCAGAAAGGATATAAACTTTTAGGTAAATATTTATAATAACGCCCTTACGTTTTCTGTTTTCCGTTCACTTTATAGATATTGTATATTGCGTGGCGGAACACAACGCCCAACTTGGTCCTAATCGGGACAAGGAAATAAATAGAAACAAAGTAATCAATAACAAGATAAGCTACTTCCGGTACCCAACCTATCATATCCATTATTATTTAATATAATATGTTTCATTTTTATTTAGATTTTCTCCTTTTCTAATAGTTCTGCGTACATAGTTGATAGTGATAACGCGTGGAACGAAAGTTTCTTTGCAAAGTATGATATAACCGACGTGATACAATCTTTCTAGATAATACGTACTTTTACAGTAGTCTGGTCTATACTGGACATTACTTATGTAATAATTATTAGTTTCTAGGCAACTCTGTTTGTGTGGACTTTGAGACGTAAACTGTAAAATCTAATATTCCCTGTTTTCGTAGAAATTTTAAGAAACCCTCTCTTAGGGCTCGTATGCGCTTCCCAATCTACTTAATATTTTTACATGCCAAATTTTTACTTTTTAAGTTCATTAGTTTCGTGTGTTCGTTGTCTATTATTTACCTAGTAATGAAAGACTTTTATACTTGTACATATAAAATGTAGATATATAACAAATAAATCATATTAAAAGTAATAAATAGACAAAGCTGCGACAGGATAATTGCATTTAACTAGAACCTAATTAGACACTATCAAACGGTCCAACATTAAAATCTTCATTGAACGAAGTGAATTGTATGTAATCTGCACAAGGACATCGGTATTCTGCATACGTTATCCTTTTGGCTCAGTGTTATGCCGTCGGACGACAGATATTTTTTTCCTATTCGGCTGTAATGTAATTTATGCTAATAATATCCCATTGAAAATGCATTAAGTATGTTTTTTTCTAAATACGTGGTAACGATAGTGTTTTGCCTTATCAATTAACATAATAATAATCGTAGATCCATTGTATTGTAAGTGTAAATTTAGTTCCTATATGAAGTATCATAATTTCCATACCTTTTTCAATATCCTGGTATTTGTCAAACGGCTTTAAAGTGTTGTCCTTTGTGAATCCTCCGAAGGCGTACACGAGGTGAGTGCAGAGGTAAGGGTTGATGTTCTGAGGGTTGAATTTCGCTGTGCCCGGCCTGTACACCGACCAGTTTGTGTAGTAGCAGACCACGCGGGGTGAACTTGATAGTACTGAAAAAGATTGTAAATTACATTAAAATGAAAAAAAAAATGTTAAGGCAGCCTATATGTACCCTTAATTTAACGGATAACTGTTAACATCCCATTTTAAAACTCTCCACTTCTAACCTATTCTACGATACCTTACATGTCAAAAACGGTAGATATAAATATACATGCATACGCTTAAAACACTTCTATTGACGCAGTCAGGTATTTTTTTAAACGTTATAAATAAGTCCATTTAAACCATTAACGGTAAAACATAACAAAATAGGTTAAAAACCATACAACTCTATTACTCAATGCCTTTTTAACTTAATAGTTGAATTCTTCTTAAGATATTTGCATAGAAAACACCGTGAACATTAATTTTCTTTGGTGTTAACTTTTAACTGATTATTTTTTTATATGAAAAATAACTGAAGTAGATAGATATAAAGATATAAGGAATATTTACATTTATTAATTCCATGGAATGAAATGTTGATTTTTCAAGCGGACAAATTGAAGCTCACCGCCGAGCTTTGCACACTTTACTTATGTATATAGATTATAAGTAAAATAATACTGTATACATATAGATACTAGGGGACCCGAACGGCTATGCCCGCTTGAACTATACGAATATTTATTAAATATATTTGTGAAATTATTTTCAGTTCATAATCATAAAGACATGCGTTAAGCAAGCTCCTTTTGGGTGACGTTTTCTTACAACAAACTTTGCAAATCGCTTAGCGACGGTTTTTATTGACATGGCGGAATAAATTGCATGTCAAATTAATAAGTATTATAATATATTGGTATACGAGTATATCGAAAATATTACAAATATGAAAAAAAAAGTATCCTATGTTCATCCCGAGACACTGAAGTATCTCGATATGAGTATTTTATCACAATTAAATAAGCGCTTTGGCCCTGATTGCGTAAAAGACAGACAGACAGACACTTTCGAATTTATAATATAGGTATGGATATATTTCCTAGATATGAGATTCGAATCTGCATCGCATCTATTCACTTTCTTTTGTTTTTTTCACGGACATACTCGTCAATGTATACAAAAGTAGGAAGTACCTTTGAAATGCAAGCACAATAAACTTTCATTTTCTTGGCTAATTCTAGTAAAAAGTAAAGGTTTTTCTGTTAGACACAATGAGCCATTGTACCACCCACTGCCACTAGCAGCAGCGGCCTTATACGAGTGAGTATGCAGACTTGTTCTACACGTTCTAAATAAATATGTGGCGCATCATCTGTCAATAAAATACTGTTATGGATTCGATTTCCACTGGAAGAATTGAATTATTTTTAATTCTTTGTTCCGTCTCGAAAATGGAAACAGAGTGTTTTAAAATTAGACTTCCTCTGTCTACTCTAAGATATCCGAAATACAGCTGAAACTAAATTAACCGGAATTTTCACAAACTTCATCGTTACGCATCTCCCCAAGCGAGATAGTGAAAATAATTAATTCCCCGAGTGAAATTCAAACCCGCAATGTCCGTCCGATAGCCTCAAAAGTTGCAAACTTAACCATTTAAAAAGAGATAAAACTGTGTTTACATTTACCTTATCTACAATAGAAGCAAATTATGTATTTTAAAATAAGCAATTCAAAGGCAATGCCCTCGTATAAGCAGTTTACTTCATATATGCATACATACATGGATTCCATATAGGGTGATTCACGATTACGTTCTGTTCCTTTGTATTCTGAACAATGGTGGACTATAGTCTCAGCTTAAAACAATGTTTTTTTAGCAATTTTAGAATTCTACATTCAATAATATCTATCTGTCTATATGTATATATATATAGACACAGATATATTGTCTATACATTGTTTTATGAAAAACAAATTGACCAGGACTTCGTTGATTTAGATAATTGATTGATAATTGATGTTATTAAACTTTACACTATATCCTGAATATAGCAGAGTAGGCAGAGAGAAGCTTGTGTTATGACACTCCTTTCCCCACTTTTCATCCAATTTCGAGATGTTTCATCCAATTTTCAAGATGTTTTGAGATGTGTGTTGAGTGACGGATCTTAACGTTGCTTTTTATCTTGTTACCAGAGTGAGAAAATGAAAACATCTTATTTCCACGAGCTGGGATTGAATTCATAGCCGTCGCGCTTATAGTGGGAGAGTGTACATAATAATAAAATTAATACGTACTGTTCTTTAATTATGGCGTGATTATAGTAAATAATTAATTAAATAAATACGCTTTTACACACTGGCATGATTGACACAGGTAAATTAATGACAAATAAATGGTGGGAAATCATTGATTTACTTTTTTAACGGCGATTGTTTTATTAACTTATACAACAATATTCAAATACATTATGGGAATAATAAATTTTTACTAGTAATTTATTATTATATAAAAAATAATAATAAATTACATTTATTACAATAATAATAAATTAAATTTATTATTATATAAAAAATATCAATATATGTATAATGTTAAAATAATGATCACATTTTTCAGAAAGCTGGATAGTATCTCCTATTTTAGGACATTGCTTTATACCTAAAGACAGTATTATATTAACAAATGCGAATATTTTAACCGATTCTTACCGTCTTTTTATATTAACTATATTATTTATTATAAGTAAAATTCTAAAATATTTATTTATTTATTTTAGTTATATATACTTTATTGCACAAACTTATTTCTAATAAGCTAAAAGCATTCTCTCCCAGCCAACCTTGTCATGTGGGATAGTAAGTATGCAGGTGTGCAGAAGTAAAATATACATACGACTACATATACATTCAATAAATATATAATTATACAAATCATAAATAGTTATACATATAATATATAATTATAATGAAATATTACGGATATTCTAAATAAAAGAAATAAACAAAATACATAAAAACATAAACCATATAATAATATAGCATACCATAATATATACTCCAATATATACAATTAATTAAATAGATGAATATTATATATTTATGTTATTTTAAAAAAAAATACTCTTTTACCCGGCGCTTGAATACCTCACGAGAGGGAGCTTTTCTTATGGGCTCGGGAAGCTCATTCCATAGCCTGACTCCGACGACTGCAAAGGAGTCAGACATGAACCCTGACGTATGCCGGGGTGTGGACAGCATAAAATTGGATTGGGAACGTAAGGATCTATCGTGGAAAGAGGAAAGGAAGGAAAAGTCAGAAGATAGATAAGTGGGAGACTGAGGATCGAAGAGGATGGAGTAAAGTAAACAAAGGACTCTAGACTTCCTGCGATCAGCCACAGAAAGCCAGCCAAGCTGCCTCCTACAAGATGATATACGGTCATACTTGCGGAGGTTATAAATAAAGCGTATACAAGTGTTGAGTATCCGCTCAAGCTTGTTTACCAGTTCTTTATTCATATCCAAGGAGCAAGCATCACCGTAATCAATAATAGGAAGCAGCAAGGTATTGACCAACTGTAGTTTGGTCTGCACAGGTAAGAAATTTTTGAGGCGCATCATTGAGTGCAAGGAAGCGTAAATATCTGCCACATGATTGCTCCATGTTAATTTATTATCAATTATAACACCTAAGTCTTTTACAGTGGTGGTGAAATTTATGACCGTGCCATTATATGTGCTATAATATGGTAAATGTAACTTTCAATAAATTAAATCATATTTTACATTGCTAAGATGATGACTGCCAATTTATTAAAATGAACATGAGAGGTATATGTTATATCCATACCTATATTATAAATTCGAAAGTAACTCTGTCTGTCCGTCTGTCTGTCTGTCTGTCTTTTACGCAATCAGGGTCAAACCGCTAATTTAATTGTGATAAAATACTCATATAGAGATACTTGAGGGTCTCGGGATGAACATAGGGTACTTTTTTTTCTAACTACTTAGCTTTACCTTTTACTTTAACTTTTTTTTTTCTATGACATGCAATTTATTCCGCCATGTGAATAACAACCGCCGTTGCTAAGCAACGATTTGCAAAGTTTGTTTTTAGAAAACGTCACCCAAAATGAGCTTGCTTAACGCATCTCTCTATTGAAAACTGAAAATAATTTCATAAATATATTTAATAAATATTCGTATAGTTCAAGCGGGCGTAGCCGCGTTCGGGTCCACTAGTAATACAATAAAAATATTTAAAAGAACATTTTAAAACGACAATAGCTACTACTTACATACTTTGTACAAATTATTAAAACACAATTTTTTTCTTACCTGGTGTTGCCAATGTGACAATGGCTATTAATATCGACAGCCACGTGGTTTGTTCCTGTAACAAAACATATTTAAAGTTTAATAAAACAATATCTTGCTTTATATTAATTTGTATACCGCAAAAATAATGGATAAAATACGAATTGATAGAAATTTAACAATAACTCAATTCGATGGAGCAGCTATGGGAACACCAAGCGATCTTTCATGCCCACCACGGGGTTCATATGCATTTTACGTAATTTTCCATTAAGGTCCTACCAAGGTCTCCCTCCTCCTCTCTTACTGTGTACCTCTCTCGATGAGTTATTTAAAAAATTAAACTCTTCGACATATTGTTTTTATAACATAAAAAATATTACAAAGTTATGGAATATTTAATTGATTCGTCATTATAAAATGACTCAATATAATTTTTAGTAGAGATTACGTATTAAAATTTAAATGGCATTTAAGACGTAACGTAACCGGAACAAAACACTAATAAAAGGCCAACTGCTATAAATAAGCGCACACTTCTCAATTGACCTAGAATATAATATGTTTTTTTGAATCGTTAGCACCATAAATAAAATAAATAATTAAATGATGGTAATAAATTATAATATTATTTTTAGGGTTCTGTACCCAAAGGGTAAGACGGGACCATGCACTCCGCTGTCCATCAGTCTGTCTCATGAACCGTGAGAGTTAGACAGTTGAAATTTTCACAAATTACGTATTTTTGTTGCCTCTATTGTTGTTGTTCTTGTGTTGAGTTTCTTGCCACCTCTTCTCAGCAGAACTGCCTTCCGAACCGGTGGTAGCTTTTTGTTTATATGTTCATTCGACGATTCAAAAGTGCTTATAATAAGTTTATTTGAATAAAGAATATTTTGAATTTTGAATTTGAATTTCTATAATAATAACTTGTAAAAAAATAAAATTAATAAATATTTATGGGAGTCCCGTGCAATATACGTTTTTTTTTCTCCTTCTCTAAAACCATAAACAAAAAAAACACTTGTACGACAGCGTTTTGAATGGTAACGCGATAGTCGATAGCGATAGACCATCCACTCGGGGGAATGAAAATTTTATTTTCATTTGCTCGCTCTGGTGATATGACGTTGAATTCTGCCACTCAACAGACATTGTCTCAGATATTCCTCTTCTTATTTGCCTTTGAAAAAAGTGTGAAACCTTAAGCCGGTTTTTTTATGAAATTTAAAACTGAGACATTTCTTTTTAAATATAAATTTAACTTCGATCTACAATAGACTACTACTGACTCTAACACGGTTATCCAGATTTACTATTACGATTTATTTAAGTATTTCATTGTAAGATGTATTAGAAATCCTTAAATTTAGATATACAAATTTTATGTTCATGTTATAATATTACAAAACAAGTAAATCGCATTCAACAGTTTGGTTAGTTTCCTTAAATTGGTACCGGGACTATATTAAATATGGTCTAACACTCTAGCGTTTGGTAAAGCTGAAACCATATATTAATATTTATTAATTATTAGAAATATTTATTTTTGTTTGCAAATATATTTAATCAGGCCTTCGCGTCTAGGCAAAGCGGCACGCAATACTCATCGATTGAAGGTTCGATTCTCATTGGGGGAATGAAATATTTTCATTTTCACTCTCTAGTTGAGTTCTATATATACACTATGTCCTCTAACATAATTTGAAGCCAGGACCATCCTTGGACCTAAATGTACCACCAGCCCTACCGCTATTTCTTTTTAAATGTATATCATTACCATAATTACGCAGTCGTATAATTTAAAAAAATATATAGGCAAACAAGAAAATTACTTAAGAAAGTTGTTTATAAAATTAACTAGACATGTTTGACTTACATGGATTGATTTCAAAGTAGTGATATAATTTAAATTTAAATTTGGAAATGCCAGTTACTTAGTGTGAAAAGGAAATTTATAAATATTTTAAATAAATTATACTAATAATCGTCGACAAACCCACAATCGTCACGTTTACACTCGTATACTATACGCCACTGCGCCACGGCGGCCTAGTAAAACAATCAAATAGCTTATAAATTATAAAATATGAAATATTTCTTTAATGAGAGAAAATATGCTATAGATACTTAGTGTCACGCTAAATCCCCAGACGAGTCCATTTCCTTTCGTTTTGAGGACGATGCGTTTCGAATGCAACTGTAAATGTATGTCTTTGTATGAACTAAACCAGGCCGTTCTATTTATAATTACCTAAAGATCAGTTCTATAGATATGTTTTTTCTTTTAAGCACCAAAACGTTTTTAAAATATGCAGAAAGTAGAGTGTTTTGTTCTAAAAATAGTATTTTTATCTATTTCTATCTTTTGGTTAACGTTAATCGATCTATCAATTTAGTTAACTTTAAGACAATGTTTGTACAAAGGGAGAATCTTCAGCAAACAAGTAGCGTAGGCAATTCTTCTCAAGCATTTTGACATTTCGTGTTCAGTGGCGTAATTGAACTCCGCTCTTCGTCTTGTTACTGAAGCGAGGAAATGAAAATAATTCTTTCTACCGAGTGGGAATTCAACCCATAACTAACTCGTTTAGCTGCATCACTAAGCAACGACGGTTTCAATTTCAAAGATATTATGTACAAGTTGACCGCAAAGATCCAATAAACAAGTAAAGCATTTACTTTACCATAAATTATAAATCAGATCTAAAGTTTATGCTTCTATATTATATGTAATACAGTAGTTATGGAGAGTCCGTTACGGATGTTTTCGTCGCTAACTCACGTAAAAATATTGCGTTGCCATACAGATTATGGAAAAACATTTTTCCTTACTGCCTAGTACTGTGACAAGACTAAAAGTTTTTATAGAAACTACGAAAAATTTTTTGTTCTTAAATTATGAAAGTGAAAAAAGCTTCCCGCTTTTAACTACAAAGCCGGGTAGGTAGGGAGGATTTACTCGTAGTGTTAAGGCAATTTGTTCCCCTCGCACTGCCGTCCATTTTACGAGACAATGCTTATGGAGTGAAAAGCGAAATTGAAAACCGCCCTTTGTCTTTTTTGCTTCTTTACGCACAGACAGAGAGACAGGATATATCGAAATTCTTAAAAAACGAAAATAATGGGATTTACAATTTTAAAGTCTACGTCTAGTAAATGACGGACTGTTTCCGAGTATATATTTATAGCTTTTTAATTTGATTTACACTACAAAAAATTCAAAAATCCATAGCTACAGAAACTACTTGCATTCCGTTTCTATGACTAAAGCTTATTTCCAACAGTTGAGTCATAGAATTATTATACAAAGTTATGTTGTTTTAATTGTATCACTATAATCGCAGCTTTATGTTAGAAGTATATATTATCTAAGTTTCTTATTTTCTAAAAAAAATATTATTATGTCTTTTACTAGGATATTACTAGGGTTATATTACTAGAATGTATGTAATGGACATTTTATTTGTTCAAGATTGTGGGTTCATGACTTCCGCTCAATATCCGTTCAATTTCACGCCACGCGGCGTAACTTAACGCCCACTTTGCCTTGTTACCAGAGATAAAATTATTTAAATAAAGATTTAAATAATTTATTCCCTCGAGTGGGAATGGAAGCCACAGCCGTGCCTTACAGGCAGATGCTGTAGCTTCCATCCTAGGAGGATGACATTTACACCAAATGGAAAGTCACCAATGAATCACACAAAAGCCTGCATACCATAGTCATACAAAACTATGTCGGAAATGCCTTAAAGGCAAATTAGTCTCGACCGTTCTACATTAATTATAATAGAACATAAATATTCAATGTCCGTACGTACTGTTACTCGACCAAATGTACGGTGTACGGTAACTGATGGTGGTCCTTTTATGTTATTGAGAACGAAGTCAAAGAACGACTTGCATACACCTAAGTATGGTGATCTATTTAGCGGTAAATGGGGAACCTAACACGTAATGCTTCAAGAATTGGAAGAACGGAAGTGTTTTAACGGGAAACGAACACTAGGTACCTAGGTTTTCCCTGCCTATCCTATAACAAAGTTCTGTCGGTGCTTCTTGAAAATATATAACATTATTGGTATTATTATATTTGTTAGCCTAATAAGATAATTGATAGTGCGGCCTATAATTTAAGCATTTCATAATATGGTACAATGACAATGGCATATTTTTAACATTTTAAACTCTTTGAAACCACAAAATAAAGAGTAGAGTCGCGCAAGTTACATCCTGACTTCATAGCTCATATAACTAGAGCATTGAAGTGGTAAATCTAAATCTATGTCGATATTAAGTGTAATACGCATTTCTTCTATTTAAGATTAATATTTTACCGACTTCAAAAAACATATTATTCAAACATGTCATAGATATACATGTAAAACTGTTATTTTTTTTACTTTTGGAGTAGGCAGTGAAATATTTGTGTTATAACACAGCTCCCTACTTTCCCCAACAATTTCGCTACATTGCAACAGTCAACGCCGCGCATGGTCTTCTTAGTAGAGCGGAGAATATAAAATAGCTAAGCGGAAATCGAACCCACGACCGTCAGGATACCCTTAAAATGAAGAAATCAAATCTCGATACTTATATGCTAAGAACGCTATACAAGTGTTCAATATTCAATATTCGATCATAGTAACATTACCCCATCTACGCTATATTACCACACGCATTTCTCAACTAGTTATAGCAACTGCCGGTATTTCTACCTATCTGACGATAGCGTCTTACTTCAACTACGGATTGGATTTCTTTTTAATATATTTGTAGAGTTTTGAAATTAATGTTTTGATGGTTTTAAAATGACAGTGGGTTCGATTCGTAGTTAAGGTAAAACTCGTTCATACGTTCTTCTCAAGGACGGACGAGGACGGACTAGAAGGAGGACTCTTGATTTAGAGTTCTTTAGAGTTCTTATATTTTCCAAATTTTAAGAGATATAATATCCTGTTTAGTTGAGCAACACTGTTAACAAGACCACGATTTCTCTGACTAAAATGGAAAATCCTTTTACTTACCATAATTCAATTTTTACCTCAACCGGGAACACAACTAGCTAACGCAGCACCATCCAAACCAATCCAAGAACATCTCCCAAGAACCAAGGAAGTTAAAACTAAACAAGAATCTATCATCAAGCTTAAAAGGTATCCACCTTAGCAAATCGGTCTAAGCGACCAGTCCTTACGTAACGCTGGTTAGCAGGTCGGTCCTGGATATGGTGTTTGTAACATTCTTACAATGAAAGTAGCCGCTTTCTACGAGTATCTTACGCACGAACGGATTTATTTGAAATTATTATATATACGTCATTTTTTCGCTTTTATTTGCCATTACATCAATAGTTTTATTATTTTGTTGACATATAGATCTTATTTTTGTTGATCTGTTGGAGAAATCAGTAGATTTTCACAGTAAAACGACAGGGTTTTAGGTTCGATTCTCACTTGTGGGTATGAATTATATTAATTTCCTGTTTCTACCAAAGCTGTAATTACAAAAAAATGCACGTGGTTTATTTATATATCTTTAGGTTAAAAATTTGTAATAGATACATCACATAAAGCAGCACAATATAACATTAAGGGACCATTTCTTTTTATTATTTGTCTTGTCAAGGCACTTCGTTTGCCACTTCCCGCCGAATTTTGAAAACATTGCGTATTAAGTAGCGGAACACAACGCCGCAAGAATTAAATAATTGCGAGAAAATGAAAGGTAACGTATAATTATAAAATTTTCTCATATAGTTACATCGGATACGTCACTCACTGGGCAGCACTATCGTTATTTTATCTTCCGTATATTTCATAGTTTCATATATAGCTAATTACTTCCTTCCTTCACAATACTGTCAATTTTGTTACTTACACGGTAATTTGAGAGAAAGTAACGCTAAAATGTATGTACATATATTTGATTCTTATATTTCGCATTATCGGTGTTGTAATAGAAATTAGATTAGCTTTAGCTGAAAATGCTTTTACTCTTAGAACATCTTCGCCAGTTCCACCACTTAATACGCAATTTCTTATAACTTCATTTTTATGTTGTAAAAAGCTGTATTGTGTAGCTCTATTGTAATATGAACTATCCAGTTCATTTTAGGCTTAATTATTTATTCGAGCCAGAAGTTCAGGCTTTAACCAGGCAAAGTTTTTAGTTTTCAATATAAATGTATATAATAACTTTAATGATACATTACATTTACAATATTTCTTTCAACCGTTTCCGTTTGAGCAAGGGCGACTGCTTCATCAATCGTCCATATAAGGTAAAGGTAATAAAGCATATAATATTTTAATGTTAACATATTAATTGACACGAAAGAAATATAATATATAGCGAAGATTTTGTTTTTCGATTCGATTTTCACCGGTGGAACGCTTCGGTCGCCCATTCCTGCCATTCCATCTATCTGTTCCATCATTTACCTATATTTAAATTATTATTACTGAAGCCCTCGTAGCGCCCCTGCGCTACAAGCTTGTGACTGTAAACGCGACGGTTGTAGGTTCTATTCCTAATCGGGAGAATAAAAATACTAAATATTTAATTCTCTCGCTCTGGTAACGAGGCAACACGGAGCTGAGAACCGCTAATCGACACGCAATGTCTTTAAATTTTAATAGATTAAGTACATATATTGAAAACAATCTGCGATTTACATATGTATGATGTACATATGTAAATCGCAGATTTAAATTAACTTACGTTTAATTAAAGTTCGGTTTAAACTATGATTTTCACGTAATAAACTGTAGATTTAAATTAACTAACGATTAACTCAGGTTCAACGACCGGTATAGTACGGTGCAGCGGATGTGCAAATAATCTTTCAACATCGCGCTCTACTTACGTTGTTCAAACGCTGAGAAATTCTTAAGACGCGAACATTATGTGAGGCATACGAGTAAGTAGCATGTGCAGATTTAAAAAAACTAGTTTTTTTTTATTAGCTTCTGATTAGCAGATTTTTTTCTAGATAGGCAGAGGAAACCTAGTGTTAAGACACTCCACTGATACAGTCTATATTAACCATAATTATTTATGTAAACCTTATAAATTTGCATTAAAAAGTCTTAAATTAATAAATAGTCAATTTAATCGAGTAACTTAATTGTGAGCTTAGCCACCCAAAACGCAACTGGCCTGTAATAGGTTATGCCAGGAATATTGCCAGGACTACAAGAATAAAAGAAAAGTAAAATTAAACTATCATCATAATTTTATCATAAGTTAACATGCTAATAGTTAGCTATTAGGAGAAATAAGTCACTAAATTCTCTCACCAAGCTAGCTATATGTAACATATTACGTGTTACTCATTACGGCGGAACGCTGTTTATAATATCATATCAGTGATTGTTTAATAGAACGTAACCTAACCTTGAATCTGAGGTCTCGCTGCTATCGATATAGGCTGTATATTTGTGACCTAGCTCAAAATACGTTTAATTAACAGAAAATAATTGGCTTACTATGTATATTTGGAAGAGAATGTAAAAACTTTTGGAAGAAGTGTTTTTTACCACATACTGTAGCACATTCCGCGTGTGGCAGGGTAGGCAGAGGGAACCTAGTGTTAAGATATTCCGTTACCCACGGACCTCACGCTTATTATCAAAAAGCTAGAAGTGGCTTTTATTTTTATCTTGTAATCTTGTCATTATTTGGTACAGACAGTAATATCTTAAAATAAGTTCCATATAAGTATTTCTACTGTTTTCCAATTTAGTCTGTTTAAGCGTTGCGTGTTGGGTGACCGAACTCACATATTTGTTACAGCATTTTAATAAATACTCTTGTAATTTTGATCCTCACTACAAATCTAATCTCAGAAAGACTTCTCTTCTCTCCTACATCAGTAGGGCTTACACAATTTTCGTTGACTTTACTGACAATTTTTGTTTAAATTAAATGTTATATTATTAATACTGTTTGCATTTCAATTTATATATGCTCTGCCATCACGTTTAAACACCATGACGTCATTAAAAAAAATAAGAAGAAATAAGAAAAAAGTAGAAAACATAACAAAATTATATAATGTTCAAAATTAGATGAAAACCACATTATACAACTAAAAACTAGTTAGCTATTAAATATTCATCGTCAGGTTGCTTAGGAATTTTCGTACAGAATCGATTTCGGTGAACCGGTCCCCGCACCTTGCGTGGACTCTCACTTTCAGTATAACGTTATAACATTCGCTTATTTTATTATCATAATACTTTATTTTTGCTTAGCTTATCATAAAATCTATTGAATCCTGCTGAGTTTCTAGCGCCGGTCAGGTTTCAGCTTCTTCGGTTTGAGGCAGTAACTATAATGAACTGGTGGTAAATTATTGGTGGTGAATGTTAAAAAACTGAAGCATTTTAATTCTTATTTTGACTTTCTAGAACCAGATACAAAAAGCTATATAGCTTAAGACTCACTCTGGAGCCCTAGCCATATATCAGTAGGTAGGGCTTCAGAAATATTAAAAATACAATATTTATACGAACGTATCTGTTCAACGCGTTCTCTAGATATATGTCCATGTGCGTAAGCGTATATTATTAAAATCAAAACATCCTTAAGTGTAAAAGCTCTCAATCACAATTCACATTGAAGCATAGTTCAACCTTGTCGTGACGTCACGAATTCCGTCTGTGGAATTTAATAAGTAATATTGTCGTCGTACACGTATCAGTTGTTCCTCTGTCAAGGTTAGTCAGTAGGTACGATCCGGTCAGGGAAGTCAAGTCTAGTATAGATTTACTTGTTATTTTCACCTGACTGAGATCAAAAGGAGGGTTATGTTTTAGCGCGTATGTATGTATGTCCGTTCCTTTATTCCTTGTAACTTTTAAACCAGTGGACTGATTTTGATAAATGATAGATCGTCGTTAGATTTATCTTTGTGGCGCGAGTGTTACTGGATATATTCATCTAGTTTATGCACTCGAGTTTTTTGTTTTGTTTATATAATAAGCAAATGACATATGGATGTTTATTTCTGTTCTAGCCTATTTTAAACTTATTAAATAACAATTGTCATATTCAATTAAATTAATGATGTCTAGATAAAGAAACATCGTGCATATTTTACTACTACTTCCTAGCATACTATGGTGTTTATAATGTGGAAAAAAGAAAGAACAGAGTGTTTTGTCACTTCATTCCATTTACCCAATATGGTCAGATGTGAAGAAATAAAAAATAAGAAATTCACTACCGTACATATACAAACTACAAAGCAAATAATTACAAAATTCGATTTCTTAACAAATTCGCACGCATTTTTATTACGAAAACAAACTCATAAAAAGAGTATGAGGCTTTTTACTAAGAAAATAAAGTCTATAATCGTCTAACATGAATATTCATAATATCGATCAATGAAGAATAGGAAAATATAATTGCAATACTGCGTTATATATTTCGCTAGAATCGAAACCAATTATTGAATGAGGTTTACACTGAATGAAAATTAGGCAAGAAAGTTCGTGATCTTTTACTTAATAAAAATATAAAATGAACTAATTAGTTATATTGATTTTACAGTACACTAGTTAATTGTTTTAATTTCACACTGTTTTCCGCATACAGCAGGGCAGGAAGAAGGGAACCTTGTGGTAATACTCGTACACTCCGTTCTCCACGTTTTAGTTCCAGCTTCTTCTTTTTACCAGAGCGAAAACATTAAAAAAATAATAAATAATCATTAATTTTCCCAAGAAGAAATCGAGCCCACAATCGTCACGTTTACAGTCACATGCATATATCTTCTTTTTTATAATTATTGCACCAAAGCTTCATGAGCTAAGAAATTATTAAATGCCCTTTACTTAAAGCACTTTACACTTTTGCCTTTTTTATTAGTAGTACGCTGTGTGTAAAGGTAAAGTTTATAATATGAATAGATGTTTTATTTACGATTTTTCATCAGTCTTCGGACAAACTTTACGGATTATTTGACGTACCTGAAACAAATAATAGTCAGAAATTAGAAAAACATCTATTTAAACTGGACTGGTATACAAAGTACCTAATATGTTTCTGATATAGCTTACATTGCATTTTAAGAGAATATGTAGAAAGTCTTATTCAGTATGATGACGGAATGATGATGATAGGTGCGGTCGAAACAAGCTTTCGTTTGAACGTTCATTTTACATAACTACAAAATTACGATATTCTTACAGACTGGTACTATACTTAAGAAAAATAATAAATTTAAAAGTTATAAAAATCCTCATTTTGCTATTTTTTTGTAAATAATATCATAACAATGTGATATTTAGGTTTTTTATTTATTACTAAAACAAATGGTAAAAACAGAAAAAAACATTTATATTATATATATAATAATAATGCCCGACATTACCTAAAAATTATAACTATTATTTATTATCTACATTGACCTATCTATTTTAGTTATGGCATTACGGGAATGAAACGTCACTTGTGTCAAATAAAATGACAAAAAAACGTCAGATTGGTGCGCCAATTTTCAATCTAGAACGATTTGCTCAATATACGAGTACTCGTATCTATTTGCAAGAGGTTTATTTTTAAGTAAACATGTTAATGACTTCACCTATTTGAAATAATGAGATTCTGTGCTTTGGTATTTCTTCACTTGATTAGTACGAAAAAGGCAAGGATGAAATTGTTCCGCATTAATTGAAACGGCTTTTTGCCTTAAGTTATATATATTTGGAGATATTTAAACATGGCAACATTCTTATATTACAAGTTGCAACACATTTTAATGAATAGTACGTTTACTTTAAACGTTTCAAAAATCACAATTAGATACAAGTAATGTTACATTACCAGTAATTATTATACAGAGCTACTCTTGATTGAATTGTTAAAAGGTAATTTTTTGTATAATAACTCTCCGTATTGTTTTCAAACGAACTGAACGAATATTATTAAATCATAATATTTTAATTTATTAATATTTAAGGTAATTAGTACACAATTATAACAATAACCAAATGGTCAACGGTATATTATTTCATGTGTCCTTCAAAATTGTAAAAAAATTAGCGACACCAGTTCAAAACGAAAGTACAGTTAGCATTTATCTAAAAATTCTAAAATATACATTCTCTATTTATGAGCATCACTTCCAAGTGAATTGAATAAATTAAAATTAAATAGTAATCTAGACCGTCTTCCAAGAGTCATTAATTTAAAAAAAGAAAGAAACAAAAATGTGCTTTATTTTATAAGCAATATGTTGCAAAATTGAGTGGAGAATTCATAACAATGATATAACGTTATAACCTGGTTATGCTCTAACCTCATTTTATTATTGCATAGACTGAGTGTTGGGTGGAGTTGTGTTATTTGTTACTTAAGAAAGAAATATGCGATTTTTGCCCACCATTCCTAGATTTTTTGCATTTTTAGTATTTTTTGACTATTTAGAATTTTTATACTTGAAGATAAATTAATAATGTCAAAGTTAGTGCTTACACAGGTATATAATAATAGATTAAGCAGAGGGAAAGTAGTGTTAAGATACTTGATTATACTTGCACCGCAGAATTATTGAGATACCGTGGGCAATTTTCTCGCTCTGGTCGACAAAGCACGGCGTTGAAAACCGCCACTTAACACGCAATCCCTCAAAGAACGTGCGTCTATTTGTGGTGAACAGATTCATATTTCTCCACTTATTTCGTTTATTAAACAAAACTTATTATAATTTTACTATGCATTTAAGGTTACTTGGATAGTATTCTCCAGTTCTAAGACCGAGTATCGACATACAAAGTTAAAAGGCGGAACGAATTTAGCGGAGTGCCGTCAAGTGAAATGTGTTCTAACTGATTTGCACACGCGCAATTTTTTCTTACATAAGAGCCCTCTCGTGTAGGGTTTTTGCGTAATTTGTACGTAACAAAAGTGCAAAGATTTCTTTAGTATTTTTTTTATTTTCGTGTTGTTTTTTCGGACATTGGCAACGTTGTGACAAGACACTATTTTTTCCATTTTCATTCCAATTTTAGAGACATTGTGTGTTGAGCGGAACTCAACGCCGCCCCTTTTCTTGTTTTAAGATCAAGGAATTAAAGAAAATTGATCTGTGAGTGCAATTTCCATTCAGTAAGTCCCGAATATTGGGCGGGAAGTGGAAAATGAAGTTTCTTAACACTTGGTTCCCTCTACCTACCCTGCTACACTCGGACACATCGTGAAGCTAAAAATATACTCAATAACACGAAGTAAAACCATCTCCATTACATATTCCGTTTTTATCATCCGCAAATCCGGTATGTGGTCGTTTGGCAATCACTTTCGCCACAGACGCGTGCGTAGTATTTTTAATACTAAGAAAAACATACGTTGAGTGAAGTACACAAGCAGCAGGTATTATGTAAATATTTTTGGTTTTACAACTAAAGAACTGTGGCTGCTTCAATAAAATATTGGTATTTTCAAATTGTACGAAACTACTATAGTTTATTATAGTTAAATGCTTAATAATGCAAGATATCGCTTTTTGAGTGGCAGAACTCAACGCTGCGTTTCGTCTTTGCATTGCTGCTTTTATTTGTTCTTTAGACTCTAATCCGGCAGCAGTCCATGTAGCAGTGTAACCAGGGAATCTAATGTATGTTTAATATTTCATTTCCGCGATTGAGAATCAAACCCTCAACCTGTTACGCATCTTTGCACAACTACTCGCTTTTGGGTTTTATAAATAATACATTTTATTTTTCACTTTCGTAACATAACCGCCTGTGCAAAGTCGACGGACCATTGAGATCGCAAGAAGTCAACCGCGGCATCTAATTAGTTGAAATAAAACTACGAACAATACGATTTTGAGCCAACTTCTATTGACCAATGATAAATAACTAATATTTTCTACTTTTTTCTTTGCAACATTAATATTTAACATTTTTTTCCAGGCTTCCGCGGCTTAGCTGAACAGTATCTGATTGTGAAGATATGAGATTGGTCATGGCTGCGACTCCCGCTCGGGGATTCATTTCTTCCGCTCTGGTAACAAGGCAAACAAAAAACGAGGAACAACAGAGTGTGTTAACAATAGTTTTTCTTCGCCTTTCCTGCTATTCAGAATGCAGCGTGAAGCTTAAAAAAACGGTAAAGTTTTATATATACGTAGTTTTATATTTTATCTTTACTAGGTTGTTTAATTTAACCTGAGTTACAACTAATTGACGACTCTGAGTGGTAGTTAGGTAGACTATTAGTTTTAATGACTAAAAATGTTTATAATTCGTCACTTAATATGTAAAAAAGGTTAAAATAATCTAAACTATGTAGATTCTTGTAGTAATTAAAAGTTATCCCTTCGAGAGGTCGCGATTTGCTTTCTCCAAATATAAATCGATTTGCATAATCTTGTAACGAAATAGTAACTTTGAATTTAACGATGTCTTCACGTGTTGGCTCGTTCTGTTTATTGCTTACATGCCAAAAGCCAGTGGCGCAGTGGGATGGAGTTTTACTGTTAACACAATGGGCTATGGGTTCGATTCCTAGTCGAAAAATATTCCTATGTATTTCTCTTTCCGTTCTGATATTTGCTTTTCACCTAAAAGTGAGACGCAATTAATTTATTTCTATTGAAACAGTTTATTTGTATTACACTATTCATCAGATTGGAAATGGAACTTCTAATAAGTGCAGTGGACTGTAAGATGGCCAATTTAAAGCTTATTACAAAACTCTTCTATTACTAACTGACTGGCTGACTACGAACAATTGAAACAGAGCAAACTGAAATTTAGCATATGACTATTGACCCATGCGTCAAAAAAAAGGATTCCTGATTTTTTTCAGACAGGGGAACAAACAATTTTGATCCTTGGGGGCTAAAAAAGTACAACTTACTTTTTTAGCTTTATGCTGTATCCCCCACATAGCAAGGTAGGCAAAGGGTATCTGGGGACCTGTTAAAACACTCCGTTCCCATTAAGCAAATTCCGTTCCACACTTTACTCCGAATTCTGGATGCGTAGTGTGTTTGTTGTGAGTGGAAATAAAAACATTGTAATATATTTCATTTCCTCGAATGGAAATCATCACTATTGGTATTACTTATGTATTAATATAAATAAATATACATTTAAATTATTAATTTTATTAAAAAAAGAAGCAATCTATAAGTCTAAAAGTGAAGAAAACTGATAAATCATCTGCCTCACACACGCAACCACACGCGATGTGTTATGTTGAAACACGAGTCGAATAAATAAATAGTTTCATGAAAATACTACAAATTAAATTAATTCTTGAGCCTTATTAATGTTAAAAATGTTTTATTGACGATGTGTTTATTGAGGTAGGCAAAGGGAGAAGAATTAAGACACTAAATTCTTCATTCTCCGCCAAATTGTGGAGGCATTGCGTGTTAAGTGGCGAAACTCAACGGAGCGCTTTGCCACGAGAGCGAAGAAATGAAAATATAATTTTAAATAAACATTTAATTTTTCTCGCGGTTACAGTCACACACTTGTGGCCCTGCGCAACGACTAGCATATAATATACCGATATATTGTATTTCTTATATTTCCTTATGAATTTCAAACAACTTTGTACTTAATGTTCGCGACAAATATTTCCCATTCTGTTTACGGATGATACAACCTGTTCTCGTAATGTCAAAGTTTACTTACAATTCCTTACGACCTCGTGGAAGGCCGCAAATATATTATCTTGTTTTATACTTAATTATTATATCACGCTACTTCTTTTTCATTTTATATAGTATATTCTAAATAATGATAAACGTGTTAAACTATGTTGTTAAAAATATATTATAGAAAAACGAAAAACGTGGTCAGTGGCCCAACCCAACAACGTCGCGCGGTGTCTTCGTACCAGAGTGAAAAAAAAAATTAAATCTGTCGAGAGGGAATCGAAAAGGAATATTGAATTTATTATTATCTTAAATACTTATACCGGCTGCTACTAGAATACATATAAATATATGTATTCTACATGTCATTCAACACATAGTAAATTGCTATATAACAAGTAAGCATTTTGAGAATTGTATGAGAACAAGTTTGACGATCGCAAAAGTCAAAGTCGTGCCTTGTCCTCTCACCTATGACATTACCGACGACGACGCGACGGTTGCGCCTGCATGCCATTGTGACGTATACAGCTTGCTGTACTCGTATATTAGAAAATATTTCAATATCTGACGGCGTTTAGCGCTGTCGTAAAATATATTATTGTTCTGAGTATATAACTGTGAAATAATAAGTTCAAATCTATATACATATTATGTATTTTTCATGGCGCGCATTCGCTTTTTGGGTGATTGACAGACAAAGCTAATCGAAACTACTATATAAAGCGTAGAGAAGCAGTGAGAGTCTAATGAGTCTATGAGGGAATCATGTAGAATTATGCAGGTTTCTTCATATATTTAAATGCTAGACACATTTTCTGCAGCTACTGCTTTAGACATCCGTTCTCAAGACTGAGTTAACGAATAAAATTATAAACGAGACGAAGGCAAGTTAGCATTAAAGCTTCAATAACTAACCATTTACGTATAAAACGTTTTAGTAAAACTAGATCTAATAATGGAATAACAGTGAATATCTGCAGTGAAAGGAAATCTGCATTAAAATTCGATGGAGGAGTCGTGAGAAATACTGCTTTTGAGATTATATAGTTCAAATGGACTTCAAAGCCACCATGGCGCAGTAGGATAGTGCTTGCATGAATAAGCGACGATCGTGGATTCGATCCTCACTCGGGGGAATGATTATATTTAAATTATATTAATTTCCCTTGTAGACAAAGCGCGGCATTTACTTAATTGTCTCGAAATTTAAGTGAAAAGTGTTACCACTTTTCATTGCTGCCTAACCACTTATACGGGAAAAAGCGTAAAGCTGCTGTTATCTACACCAAAATGAGTTGATAACTTTGAACGTTTTATTCAAAAAACCAGCTTGAATCTTTCGAAAATATATTTTATCATGAAATTCTAACATTCTAATGATTTTTTAATGTCTGAATTATTATTTAAAAACAATTAAGTATCATTTACTTAATAATATCTTCATGTAATATTTATAAATTATTTATTAACCAACAACTAAAAATATTTCCAGACATCTTAGGTAAACGAAACGTTGCTTTGTTATATTTTAAGCAAATTTCGAAGTAAACGTAAGTAATTCACTTGAACGAAAATAGAATAAACTTGTCAATTATAAAATTCATTAAAAAATAATTAAAATGTATAACATTGCAATAAAATATAGATAATAAATCCGGCAAAGTCTTTAACCTAAAGATATAACGTATTTAAATAACAAATACCTTACGTACTTTAAAAATAATAAAAAAGTATATAAATGCTCTTTTTGCTATTTGCCTAAAAACTAAAGCTAACTAAACTATTGACATGAAGTATTTAAATATATACTTCCTACATCTACCTTGTTCGGTAACTTAACGCCGCGCCTTGTCTTGTCAGAGCGGGGAAATTATTTTCATGACATCGAACGACAATGTATATGTAATTCAAATTTTATCTAATATTAAAATACAAATAGTTAAGCATTTAACTCAAGAAATCCAAGCAGAATACTGATAAAGTGATAAACATTATAATATATTTATAAAGTGACATCGGCGCAGTACGAAAGTGCAACGTGTGTTGCGTACTTTATACTTTCTTTCACTTTTCTACACCAATTTTTGCAATCGATTTCTATTATATCGGATTCCATAGCATCATTGCTTTCGTTAAAGAAGATTATATATTATGTAAACTTTTAATAGTGTAACTCTATTTTTTTTTCTTAAAATAGGCTAAGTAGTAAATAACACGTGTAAAGAAACTACGATCTTCACTTTTCGCCCTATTTTCGAGACATTCCGAAGCGAAATTTAACTGCTTGTTAAGCCGACCGAACCCATAACCTCCAAGTCAGATTCAGCCAGATTGTGTCCTATTTCGCAATAAACGATATTTATATTTTTAATTGCAGGAAACATTTGACTTTATCGTGTAGATTTGAAGTTATTTTAGTTTGAAACGTTAGCTATTTTTATTACAGTAAATACTTCAAAACCAATAAATGTTACACAAATTTTAGCCTGCGACAACGTCGCACTCCTAAGTAAAATATTTATTTTCAAAATAAAGAGATATTAGAAAATCTATATGAAAACGCAAACTAAGTCGCAAATCAAAATTAACTCATATTCATATTTAGTATACACGAGTAATATATGATCAGCACGCAGCCCTACGACCTGGAAAGCGCACCGGGCAACCCTGACCTGGCGACTGACACAGCATTATGACACAGCTTTCAAACTTGCTAGAATTTACTCATTATCGGACTTCGCAACTTGTAAGGCTATATTTTAACATTTTACGCATTTATCGTATTTTGTATGTGAAGATTAACGCCGTCGTAGCACAGGTTAGCGCCATAACGGGTTGGTTCTATCCTCAATCGGAGGAACGATTACGACGGCCTATTAAACTATCATTGAAGATAGTTCAACGAAGTTATGTTTAATTAATTTAAATCAAATTGAGGAATTAATCTTAACACCAAATTCCTTTTACCTTCCCTGCTATGCGAAGAAAAGCGTAAAGTTTTATTTGTAAATCTTAAAGTTTCTTTAATCCTTTAGGCTTTTCATACATATTCTAATTAATATTTATATTGAGAAACTCAGTTATCTAGGTCCCATTTAACTTTAAGACATTGCGTGTTCAAATAAACGGTGGCTCTACACCGCGTTTTGTCCATATAAATGAAATATCTTTAATGATTAGAGCCAACGACCAACGTGTTTACAGCCAAACGCTGCCCCACTTTTTCACGTGGCCTTCGCAATATTTATAATAATTTATTTAAATTACTAACGTTTCTTATTTATCTTAGACTGGTATATAATATTTTATATAAACACTAGTGGACCCGAACGCAGCAACGCCCGCTTGAACTATACGAATGTTTATTAAATATATATTTATGAAATTATTTTCAGTTTTCAATAGGGAGATGCGTTAAGCAAGCTCATTTTCGGTGACGTTTTCTAACAACAGACTTTGCAATTCGTTGCTTAGCAACGTTCGGATAGCGACGGCTGTTATTAATATGGCGGAATAAATTACATGTAAAATAAATAAGTACTTTAATATATTTCTATATATGGAAAATATTATTAAAAAAATTAAATAAGTATCCTATGTTCATCCCGAGACCCTCAAGTATCTCTATATGAGTATTTTATCACTAATAAATTAGCGGTTTAGCCCTGATTGCGTAAATGACAGACAGACAGAGTTACTTTCGAATTTATAATAGACGTATGGATATAATAAATATTTAAACACCGCTATGTAGCTCTAAATAATGACAGCTTTATTAATGGTTTCGGAAATAATGTTTTAGAAAAGGTCAAAGAATACATACATAATATATATATATCGATCTCCTAAACTAATCTATAAACATATATAATTATAAAAAACATCTATCAATCGATTTAAATGTCAAGAGTACGTGTTTAGTTTATTTTTTTCGGACTTGAGGTTGATGCTGTTAGCTCTATTAGGTTTTACAGCTATCTCAGTTGCGGAGGAAAAATTTATGTTTACACATTCAAAATATTATAAAAAAAGAACACAGCGAGACAAGCAAATAGAACACAGTGCCAAAACACTCCGTACTCTGCTATAGAAAATTATAAATACATATAATGTTTTACATATATGATCCCAATAAAAAAAAACTATAAATAATCTATATAATCTTGTGGTCTACGCTCTTACGAGCGACGCGACGATCGATAGACGTACTTTCATCGAAAGCGAAACTATTATATAACTAAAGATGTCTTATAAACATCTATACATATAAATTTGATCTTTTATTAGATAAAAATGAAATATTTATCGTTCATTAGTAAAATATGCATTCAAGGTGTGGTCAAATATAAGTTCAAACTGTATATCACATAGCGAGGTAGATGGAGGGAAACTGGGAACCTAGTGTTAAGACACTCCGTTGCCATTAAAAATCTTCCGTTTCTCACTTTTCGAATTCTGAAGGCATTGCATGTTGAGCGGCGGAACTCAACGCAGCGCTTTACCCCTTATTACCACAGGGAGAAAATGATAATAATAATAGATTTCAAGCTAAATAACTTTAGTTGCAGATAATTGGAGATTTAAACATATCCCACAATATAGCAGGTACCAGGGAGAGACTATAGTGTGGTAATCCTATGCATAGACACAAAGAATACTTCCACGTATAAATTGGCGTAACTCAACGCCGCGTTCTGCTCCACAGCAGAAAAAGAATCTGCTATCTCTTAATTTACGCTGCAAATTTAACTTATAACAATTGAACTAATTAATTATTATAACTAAGGTGGTATGTGTGAGAATAAAGAACTTCCTCATAGCAAGTACTCGCAACAATGCGGTCGATGGGTCACTGTGGTCTTGTAATATAATACGAACATACACACCGAGCATGACCTAATCACAGTTTTATATGAAGGTTTGTTCTTCCTTTATGCAATATTATATTTGTAAGGATTATTTATTTATATATTGTGAAAATATAAAATATTTATATCCTAGTGGTGCGGAGTTATAGCGGTTGACTGTAAACGCGACGATTGTGGGTTCGATTTCTGTTATGTGTGAAAAAGACAGAATATATCCTGCTTCCACTGCCCACATAGTTGAGTGGGCAGTAGAAGCCGGGGAACCTACTAGTTGTATGTTTATCCATATGTATGGATTTCATACTACCAAAACAAACGGTTAGATCATACGTCTCCCACTTTCTAAACAAGCGTCGTTCACGCAATTATTTACAATATTTCATAAAGGAATTATTGATGTTTGTTTAATACAAATATTGGTTATAGAATTTACGACTTCCTTTTTTATATAGATATATTATTTATTACTGCACTTAATTTTCTTTTAAACTATTTGTCAATATTTATTTTCTTGTAAATTTCCAACGTGTAATATGTCGTAAATTTTTAAATTATTTACTGTGAAGCGAACTTTTAAAAACATTATCGAAGTAAATACAAATCAGGACTTGAAGTCACTACCCTCAATAGTTAATGTACCAATATATACCAATTAACACTTCAATAGGTTGTAGAGGAAAAATAATTCGAATAATCATTTCCTCGAGAGAGAATCGAACCCACAAACATCGCGCTTACAATCAGGAACTGACCCACTACACAACGACGGCCTTAATCTATGACTATAGATAGTTAAATCTCTTGTCCTTACTCCCAATATTTCAAAGTAAACTATAGTAAACGTATCGCTTTATTGTTCACTAATTGCGTATTGTTTAAGAGATATTCGAGGATAACTATGGGAAGTACACACATACAGCTTAATAATAGCTTTTCTATATCTTAAGATCGTTGCATTGAATGAAACCTCCAAACTTGTGCTTAGTTTACAAAAACAATGGAAAATATATATTAAAATTATATACAAGTTACTTATAATTCCATCATTATCATTATTACAGAATACAACTATTCGTAGAACGTACACGGGGTAACCTTTGTAATGATGGTATCAATATTGTTTATCAATGTGTGTGTATTTATGTTTGTGTATATATATAATATTTTATTAGTTTGTATATATTATATTGTATTTATTATATATATCTGTATGTATTTTGAAAATTGATATTTTATTTTTAATTTTTAATTTTTGCACACCTACACATTTTTCTTCTCCCACATGACAGGTTGGCTGGTAGAAAATGCTTCTTAGCGTTAAGCCCGCCTATTGTACATTTTTTTTTGTGCAATAAAGAATATAAATGAATAAATAATGTCTCGACAAAAAGTGGTAAATATCTTTCCTTTTGCTAACCCTGCTTTGTGTGAAAAAGTATGCTGATATTTTTGTTATACCATTTAAAAGCAATGCTAGAGTGTACGTGTGTCTGTACAATATAATATAATAAAAAAAAACTTTATAGCATATTTCCACACTGAAGACAGAAAAAAAACGAAAATCTTTTCAAAATGATACAAAAAATAACAAAAACTACTTATAAATATACATATATGTATACGCGATCTTCTTCATTCTTCAAAAAAATGATAGCTTAAACTAGTTCCTCGATGTCTAATTATCAACGCATGCATAATAACGATTATTGACAGTCGATATTATTTATATTTCCTTAAAACTTAATTGATTTATATTACAGGAAGCTCTAAATTATCTATTACAAGAACTAAATATTTATAAAATCAATATTATTTTTTTAAATACATTTACGTTTTCTATTGGCCACAAGCCACGGAAGAAATTTATAAATTTAAAATACGTAAATAAGTTTACTTTAAAAAATGCACAGTCGTTTTTGTATAGTAAGTTGAAGATTGTGAAAAGGTCAGTAATGTCAGTTGGGATGTATTTACCTGTTTGGAATGCAGTTCTAGTAACGTAGTAGTTCATTTATTATATTGTACGCCGGTTTAAGGAACTTGCAAGCTATATATTAAAACTTAACATCATTTATCCAAACAAACTCGAGAAATTATAGATAGAGAATAAATTTATACAAATAATCTGTGAATTATACTTTTTTTTGTACAAGTTTAATACTTTAAAAAAAAATCTTATTTTTGCACTATATTTACAAAAAAACAGCCTCAAGCTTTCCTTCACGGCAAGGTAGGCAGATAGTCTTAATATACATATATTATTCCCCTTTTTCCGTACAATTTTCTAGACATTTCATCTTGTTTGGCGGATAATTTAAGTATAAACAATTAATCATTATGTCGAGTAGAAATCGAACCTACAATCGTCGTCGTCGTCTAATCATATTTAAATATTACAAAAAAAATCTTAGAACGTCAACTTTAGCACATCACATTATTACCGACATTTGACATAGCTATAAGTAGATATTGCACGCAGATTTAGTTTTTTCTTACCAAGTTAAGTAATAAATCTCGAAATCTACAATCACGGGAGGATTGCGAGAAACAGACAATAGTGCTTGAGTTAATGACACTCGTTAAAACTAATATTGTAATATACATTTTTGAAAGAAATATCATTTTTGAATAGAATTATGCAAAATATAATCAATGTGGCCGTCGCAAGATCTTTTTTTTTAAACAATTTATAGAACAATTGAAAAAATTCTAAACAAGTGCCTAGTACCCATGTAAGAGTTAAGTACGCTCATGGAAATCCCTCTATCAATATTTCTTGGGTCTAAATTTCGTCACCCTATTAATCAATCACTTTCATGCCTTTTTTAATATTGAAATATTTTAAAAACGCAAGAATGAAACAGAAATCAATAAGCAGTCCAAAAGAAAACTAGAAAGTCACTCCGTTTTCCCATTTTCCCTTTTCTTAAGCCACTAGGTAAAATTATAAAGCTGAACAGTTTTTTTTTGTTGAGCGCGGTCTCAGGAACTACTGTATCGAATTGAAAAAATACCTTTCTGTTTGTGTTTCATAGTCCATTTGTTAAAGAAGGCTACAAACATTACGCTACAAAGTCACGCTAGTTACAAATTTAGTTATAATTAACTAGGGGACGCGCGCAGCTTCGCTTGCTTCTTTAAGGGTGAATTCTAATAAACCATGAAACATGTGTTCAATGAAATATTTTTATGAGTCTAAATTTCAAATTTTATAAAAATCTGTGGCGATTTAAAGATTTTTCCATACAAACTTTCAACACCTTATTTGCACCCTTAGGGGGAGAATTCTAGAAAACCATGAAACACGTGTTCAATTAAATACTTTTAAAAATCTAAATTTCATATTTTATAAAAATCGGTGCTGATTTAAAAAAAATTCCATACAAACTTTCCACCCCTATTTCACCCCTTTAGTGTTAAATTTTTTCAAAATCCCTTCTTAGTGGATGTCCAGATTACGGAAGTAAGAATCTGTCCACATTTCAAATTTCTACCATCAGCGCTTACGGCCGTGCGTGCGTCTTACCTCAGTCAGTGAGGACAAGTCCTTTTATATATATATATATAGATAATATCATCACAATTGAATTGAATCCGCTATCCTTTTCAATGAAATATATATATGTATGTACTCTCTGATCATAAAGACGTTATATGGTTATTAATAGTTAAATTATACACACTGTGCTTGGAGTCCCACGACTGAACTCGTCGACATTGAAGGTGACCCCACCCTTGGGCCTTTCTACGAATGCATCGAAATGTTGCTATATCTTCGTATAGTGCTTGAGATAAGTATTATAAATATTTAATATATATTTTTTCATAGTAAACAACATCTATAATATTAATAATTAGATGTTAAAAGAATCTTTCCAAGTACAAATTTTCACAGACCTTTTTTTAGTTTCGCATATATACCCATAGTATGGTATTCAGAGGATACCTCTTATATAGCAACATTATCTTAGATAGCAACATTAGATAGATAGATAGATAGATAATCTACCGCAACCCAATAATTCATTCTCGCGAGTGAGAATAGAACCTATTACCGTCGTTAGACATTAATTAGCCACTGCGCCACAATAACGGCCTCAATTAAGAACTTATATCCAAAAAAATATATTTCACATAATAAAAAAACACAATTAGTTCAATTCTATACTAAATTAATTATCATAATGTAAAAAAGTAGTATATATAATCATAAATTTATCTAAATGTATGTATGTATGTAACTCTCACTGAAATATGGCATTGTTAGCTTTCGTCGCTAACGCCGCGAGCTGAGAAATTAAGTTGTACAAAACTAGTGTTTTAATTAGAGAAAGCACGTACTTAAACGTTTAATATCGCTTTCTTTTGCAATTTTGTTTAATTTTCGTATTTGAAATACTCTATGTAATAAGTGATAAGATAATACTTTTTTTAATGTTGTGAGTGCAAAATATTATATAAGTTGTGATCTAATGCAGTGCTAGTTTCCGAATCTGGTTAGAAAAAAACATACTTGGAAAAAAATAAATGATATAGACCAACTAACAATTCGCTCTGAACTCTAGTTCGTCCACAGATTGAAAAAGCAAGCAATTGACATCTATCCAGACAGAGTAAAAAATGTTTTCGCAACCAAACTAAAATAATAAGATATTTTAATTTATTCTTTAATATTTTAATTCTTAGTTTTCTACAAGAATAAAAAAACAACATACACCAGAAACAACATTTTTCGATTTTTATGTTTCTTATTATAATGTTATTTTCCATTTAATCGGCAGCACAAAGACACTAGGCGTTGTCCTTGGTGTCGTTGCTCCTACGCACATTCCCCGCCGTATATTCGTATTTACAGACTTCTATAATTTATACATTAAGTTACTTTGCAATTTTTAACAATACATTTTAGTACTAAAGTATTTCCTAATATGAATGTATATTTTTTAGCTTCACATTATATTCATCACATAGCGGGGTAGGCAGAGGGAACCTAGGAACCTAATGTAAGACACTTCTGTTCCCCACGTTCCGTTGTAAACTGGGGGTGTTGCGTGTTGAATGGCGGAACTCAGCGCCTTGCTTTGTCTCCTTGCTCCTTACGAGAATATGAAAATATTAAATATTTTATTACCTCGAGTGGGAATCGAATCGACAACTTGTCGCGTTAACACGCGCTTGTGTCCCTGCGCCACGTCTGGCCTCATTACACAAGTTTTTCTATATATATAAAAGAAATATTTTTTTTAAATAGAGGTATAGATTTATAGAATGCAATAGTTACTCTGATAAGTGGTAAGACTCGTGTGTGTTTTACTGAAAAAACCTATTTCCTGAAAATTTACTCTGAAAATTACTAAAGAATTACTTTTAATTGGTATTTAAAGAAATAATTGGTTCATTTTTTGCTATAAAATTGCGTCTTAAAATTATTTATTTCAACTCTTCTAAATTCCTTAATAAATTAAGCTTCGTTTTTTTTTCTTCAAACTTTTTTTTCTCTTTAAACTTCGTTACATTTTCTTCCTTTATCTAATAAATAAACACATTGTAAATAACTTTTGAACTAATAAAAAGATGTATCTTTTTTCGAATTATATTACCAAATAGCTTTTGAATGGCGAGAATTAATACGGTTTTTTGTACCAAAACTTTAGTGGCCTTAGCAGTGCTGACAGAAAAACTGTCTTGAGTCATCGCAATGCGGCGTCAGATCGATATTTATAATAGATTTTTAGTAATTAGGTAGTTTTTGTCAATTATTTTTAATAATGTACGTAACAAGTTTGAAAAATAAATAAATCAGTTTCACGCTGTATCCCGCACACCGCAGGGTAGGCAGAGGGAACAGTGCTAAGACACTCCGTTCCTCACTTTCTAATTTGTTGATGCATTGTGTGTTGAGTGGCGGAATTCAACGATGGGCTTTTGTCTTGCTGCCAGTGCGAAGAAATGAAATAGATAAGAATTCATTCTCTTAGTGGGGATCAAACCAACAATCGTCACGTTATAGTCACACCCTGCGCGATGGCCTCTTAATCTATATATATCTAGTTAATAGCGCAATAAATTTATAAATATTTGAGATTGTATATTTCTACACCATACGCGGTTTCTATATCACAGCTAGAAAATAATAATAATAATAATTTCTCTATATTCTCTGGGAGAGGGATATTTGAGAGGGATTTAGCCGAGAGTTACACGGCGCCAATATGTGTACATATGGGTTCAGATGCAGGATGTATGTATATAGAGAAACTAAAACACTGTACTCTCTGCTTTTAGTTTAAAGAGTGAGAGAAACGAAACGCGCTTTTATTCACGTTTAGTTAAAAGAACATACATACATATTTTTTGTTTATTATTTATTTTCATATTCTTTTTCATTTGTCTCTCTGAGAACTGTAACATTTAAGATAACATTTAAGTTTTATTGCGTATTAAACTTAAATTTTATCTTTATTGTGTACATCTTCAAACTAATTAATTATTATAATAATCCTTATTAATTTATTAATATACAAACGGTTCAAAATGTCATTTGTTAATGGCCTACGCGGAAATGTTTAAATTAGGATTCATCAAATAAATTTAGCATAATAAATTATAATTTAATCGACTCATAAATAGTTTATTAAGTTCAATAAAAATATTTTATATAATTCGGAAATTTCTGCAGTTCTGCATGTTCTAAATAAGCAAGCAACCCGTCCGTCACCGACATCGACGCGTCTTACACGAATGCCTCCATTTATTGCGAAATCGTCAAGTTTTTTCCTCAAATATCAATTAGAATGTGGGATAATGCTATATCAATAATGTAATTTAAGTAATAAATTAGTTTAATACCTTAATATTGAAAGATAGCTACATTCTTGTATGGAGAAAAGTTGATTCTTGTTGTTAAATGTACGATTTATATAGACATGAAAATATTTACTGCAGCTAAACTCGCGTTTCATGGATACTTTCCAAGCATTCTAGATAGTTTATGTATATATTTCGATTATTTTATGTTAAATGTATACATGGTAAATCCAATACAAGGATTTGATAGCCATTGCACAAAAAACATTTATTATAATTTATTGAAACATCACGCTATTTACTAAAATCTTTAATAATATTTTATAATATAACAAACATAACATGTACTTACGATTACAAACATATATATTTTCTATATATCTATTAATTAAAAAAAATGCTAAAATTATCATAGTAATATTAGAGAACAATGTTATATACATAATGTGGGAAAAAAACATTACTTCTTTTTTGTACTAAAATGACCACAGATAATATAATTTGCTCATTTTAACAAAATTAATATTTATTTTAAATCGAATTTTAAATGTCTATCGATTTCACAATCCTCTACTGCATTAGTTTATAAAATTGTGTGCGATTCCTACTTGGGGTAACGAATTATTTTCATTTTCTCGCGTTTGTAACAAAAACCGTCGTTGATTTACGCCTCTTAACATACAATGTCTCGAACATTGGGCACGGTGCGCAACGAATGGAGTGTTTGACACTAGATTCCTTCTGCCTACCCTATACAATGTAAAGTGTTAATTTTTATCAAGCCCAGATAAAAAAATCAGCATTTTTCTCGAATAAACATGTCAGACAGGCTGTGACTATACTTCATTTTGCAACACACTACCAATACTCAGACATCGATGTTGTAATACAGATATTTCATACAGACTACGTGTACAGTACATAACTCAATGTCCCAATACTTCATAAAAAGGTTTTAAACCGTGAACTATATGAATAAATACTTAATTGATAAAATTTTACTTATTTTCAAATTTTTAAGGTGTGCTTTGGAGGAGAAATACATTTTTAGAAAACATATTTCTAAAAAAGTCAAATAAAACGTATTTTATAAGTATAGCTGCTATTCGTGTCAATTATAGATTGGAAAAGGATAATTTAAATGCAGCGTTAAAAGTTCGTTATATATTTTAATTGGTTTCAAGGGAAATCTACAACTAACAGAGAGAAACTAAGAACGATTAAATTTTGATTAGATGCGTGTTTGCTTTGAATTCTATCCGGATCCTAAGCGTTAGGTAAAAGTGGCATATTGATTGCAATATATTACGTTATAATATCATTTCAATTATAATTTTTATGAGGCTTCTTAGGTTGCATAATAAGGTGATTTGTGATGAACCTTAAATATATGAGAACTTTTCATATTTATCTATAGAAAATGAAAGTTTCAAGTATCAATGTTGTTTATATTAATAGTACTTGTTCTGGTTCAGAGTTACTTGTCGCTGATTTATTGCGTACAATATGTTTTATTTTAATTAATAATGAAGCGGAAAAATCTTACCATTTTTATATTTGTTGACTTTCTCCCGTCGAAGTTCCCCATTTTGAAAACTTCAAAACATTAAAAAAAATCCCGAAAGTACTTTAAAAATCACAATCGAAACACATTCACAACATTTCAACTATCCAAATGCACTGAATAGAAAAAAATCACAGGCCACCTGCTCGGAGTGATTAATTTAAAATATATATATTTAAAAAATTGTAATGTCACTTTGATGCGGTGGAGAGGGGACGTCAATTCGAACGGGCTTCGCGCCACAGACTGGCAAGATGGAGGTTTTTTTTGATTCACACAAGCCGATTCACTTTCTACGACCGACCTTACGTTATGTGCGACTTATAATTAAGCATAAAATTTTACGTAACACGCCGATGTAATGTGCTTTTTAATTTCCGTAAATTTGTCTTTTTTTTTCTTATTTGTTTGGCGCACCCATCGCTCAAATATATTTGAGTTTCAATTATAGAAATTAAAAAAAATGCCGATTGACACGTCAGCTTTCACATTTTTTGAAGACAACCTCGTCTTTAACGTTTGAAAATAAACAGATTAGGCTTAGACTAAAATAACATGTGCTCAATAAAAGAATATTACTGCGAAGTTACTATTTTTTTTTTCTAAGATATATTTTCAAAATTGCGAAATCAATATGAACAATGCTTGGATTATTATTAATGAGATACGATATTATTCCATTACTCCATAACCACGTAAAATCTACATTTAAAAAATATACAATAAGCTTTTATATTCATCAGACAGACGTGATTATGATAGTTACGACGACCTTGAGCACGCGTTGAAATCTTTTGTATGGTGCATCACACCGCCTCTACATTTAAAACGTATATTCTCTACTGGTTTATGAGGTGTTTGTAGAATTATTGAGGTAGATAAGATAATAAAAAATATATACATAAGATAACCCTTAGTAAGCGAAAAGAGAATAGAAAATAAATAGCTCTAGCAAAGATTTGATAGTAAAATATGTGTTCTATTCATATTACAGACTCGTTAAAACCTAACACGTGCCTTTTACATTCAAAAAGTATGACATGAAATATTAAGATCTAGATCAACTAGGTTTTAGAAATACCACTATCGCATATTTCATCTTAAATGATATGTGGACAACACGTTTTTAGGTATAGAAAAGAAAATTTGATTTTTTTAGTGTCCGGGCCCTCAGCTATCAGCCTCCGGTCTTATTTTCGCAGGAATTTGAATTATTGCATTTCAAATGGCAAACATCAAAGATTTGTCTGTTATGGAATATATTTTTTTAACGTTACGGTGTATCCTGCATATAGCAACAGAGAGATCAATCATGTAAAGAGTTAAGTTACTGTGTTCCTCATGCAGGGCATAGGCCGAGAATAGTCTCGAGATACTTCATGATGTCAATCTCTCGAGTGTCCAGGGGAAGAAGGGAAAGAAGGGTGTGCCTGTTAACGCGACAGTTGTGGGATTGGGAATCAATCGCCACAGTCTCATTTTTTTGCAAAATTTTGCTAAATATTATCTTTATGTGTGGAAAAAATATTTATTATATTTTATGACACACGTTTATGATATTAATTAACTAAGCAATGAATGAGAGAGTATCATATACACGTAAAACGTCAGTTAGACAAGCATACAAAAGAGTAATTGCTGTAGTAAAATAATTTCACAAGTAGTTACGGAGCTTTCAACTCTTTGTCGCGTGTATTAAATTTTTCTTAATTTTCTCGCACTTCTCGCAATTTTATATTATTTTAGTTTAAATTTATTGCTTACTTTTACAGCCCTGGTGGAATATGCTGATTCAATTTTGTAATAAGCCAATACTTTTTTTTAGTTTTCTTTATTAGGGTTATATTTTTTTCGTCCTATAATACTACGTGTGTATAAACATTCTCCAGAGCATAATTTGAAATCACAATCATTATGTAAAACCACATTATATGACCTAAAAACAAGTCTTATAATTATTACAAATCTCTATCCAAATTTGAAACATAGTTATTTACTTTAATTGTTCTACCAAGAACTAGATTTAGACGTTATTACTAATTATAAAATAATTAATTTGATAAATTTATTAAACCGCTTAATTTACTTAACTACATAACTTCATCGTTATACGTAATTTCTATGAATTTTAATTACTTTCAACTCAAATTTCAAATACAATGTTTAATTTTTAAATTTAATATTATATTAAAAAGTAAACTTGTAACTTTTTAATATAATATTATATTTAAAAGTTTCATCTTCACATGCTATGTAACTGGGTAAGGAAAAACATTCTATTCTCTTAGTTCTGTTCAGAATTACATCATCACATGTTGAATGGCGAAACTTAACGCCGTGGATTACCTTATCAGTGAGAGAACCTAAGATAATTCATTCTTTCGAATGAAAATAGAAATCGCAAACGATTTACAACAACGTGTTGCTTGTTTTTCCCCCTTAGCCTGCACCATCCCATTGTTGGGCAAAGGCCTCTCTCCATTTCTTCCATTCTGGTCTATTTCGTGCTATTGAGCACCAGTCAGGCCTATAATGGTCCAGCTCGTCTTACCATCTCCGTTTTGGTCTGCCAATTCTCCTTTTAGAGTTTGGAATCCATCTGGTAGAAAATTTCGCCTAAGACTCTTCAGGCATGCGGCAGACGTGTCCGGCCCAGTCCCATTTAAGCATAGCGGATTTCATACCCACGTCAGCGATTTTTGTGCGAGAGCGCAGTTGGCTGTTTCGGATTTTATCCATTAATTTGACACCTAAGATACTGCGCTCCATCGCACGTTGGCAAACCTTGAGGGCGGTCTTCTGTGAGTTCGTCAAAGAAGTCTGGGCACCGTAGGTGAGTACTGGGACGATGCACATGTCCATCAGTCGTCTTTTATGTCGCAGAGGAAGTGTGTGTGTGTCTTTCTAAGAGTGTTGCTTAGCTTTGTCAAATTTAACGATGCCAAATCCTGAACGGAACTTTTATCTACTAATATTTATATTATTTTTTTGATACACATGTATAAGAGCTTTATGTAAGGTATTATCAAAAATCTTTTATTATTTTAATATTATATTTATTATACATAACGATACTCAACATTATGTGTTATTGATATTATGAACTTTATGTATTAAAATATATTAATAACAACATATTTACCCTTTCTATTAAATGTTATTCAGAGTTTCTGTCAGCGGCAGTATAAGAAGCAAAAAGTTTAAGAATGTTGCCGCCGCACCCTGATAGATGTATTTAGGTTCACTAGTGCTAAAATGTGGGACTCGATTAGGCAAGATGATGAAAATTTTAGTCTAATATTATGAAGATATATTATTTAATAGATATATAATGATGATTCACATAAAAAATCTAGATATTGATTTATAAATTTGATTGTAAAACTTCTTACGTTATTTTACTTAATTTTGTTTATAATCGGCGCTTTATACCGCATATATCGTTAGCGCATTGAATAACTTTTCATACATAGTAAAATAAAAAATATTTCACAAATTAATTTGTGGGTAATAGCAGCATATTGCGTAATGGAACGTAGCAATATGTTTTTTTTGTATAGTATAACATTTCAAGTACGTAGGAATCGAAGCCACGACCTCAAACGGTTCATCGATAAATTTATGTATAGACAATACATATAACCTACAGTTTACACGTTAATATAATTAATCTGAGGGTAAAAAACACTGATATTACCTTTTGACAAATAAATGTCTATAAGAGGAAAATTTTAACGATAAATACTTATAATAATTATTAAAAATTCAAGGGTAATGCCAAATAACAAACTGTTCAACTAGAAGTTTGATATACTCGTAAGTCCTTTTCATAAACTTAAAGTTTACCTATTTATAATAGGCAATTAAATTTATTTAATAAGTAGGTAGGTATAAGCTTTCATTACTGAATGACTGGCAGACCAAGTACAAATTAAACTAGTAGACTTATAACCTACAGACTAAATTTGAGCAATTTGGCCTGAAGGTAGGTCTTAACCTACCTAAAATCTAGATTAGATTTTTACAAAATGTTTCGTTCGTACATTTGTTTCCACCATCTATGGATGGTATGAAGCTGTATTCCTAGAGGCTCTGTAGTAAAAAGCGGCAGCAGGGGGGATTAGAGTGTGCAATTCCAAGGCACACTCTCCCAAATGTATGCAGTAAAAAATAGACACCGAGGCAACCCTACGCCTGTGGTTAAGGCTCTGCTGCTGCAGCATCAAATGAGGGTCTTGTCATTGATTAACCTTCTGGGTCGTTTCTCAATCGACCCTAACGCCTTTAATGACAGAGCCATCCCATAAGTGAGAGCAGTACCCCGTACACGGTCTTACTTGTCCTTTACACAGTGTGAGTCCTTTCACCTAGGAGAGGATACCAAGTTTCTTGGGCTTTAGATTCAATGTAAGAATCAAAATTAATAGTCGATGAGAAAGTAATGCCAAGAAGTTTGAGATGGTCGTTTAATGGGACCGGCACATTTCGAAAAGAGGTAGACAAATCGAACGGCCTTTTTTAGTGGTGTTGATAAAATGTTTTTAAACAGAATTCCATTCCTTAAATATAAATAATTGTAATTACCTTTTAAAACATATTTACCTTAATTTAGTAAATTCTTATAATAAAAGAACCATTATAAAAATACATATAATTCCATTGCGAAACTGTCAAATGTCATTTTAATTACCTTGTAATTGTTCTGGAGGAATTTATTATACAAATATGTTCCAAAACGAGAACGTCTATTACTAAAACAATTTCAATGTTTTCACATACCTCAGACAGTTTAACTATAAAATAATTAAATCCTTTAATTCTAAAATAACAAGGATATTAGGATTATATATTTTTTTCTTTATATTTATAATAAACTTCAATAAATTTCCCAAATATATTATTAACACAAAAGTTATACAAAAAAAATGTAAATGTAATATTATAAAATTACTACTGACAGCTCAAAACTTGGTTTTACGTGATATAGAGCAAAAAAAATGTTATCCCGTTGTTTCCCGTTACCGTAGGGATTTCGAGAAATCCTCCTCTCCAACTCCATGCTGCATCTACGTTAAAGAAATTATATTTAATTGTATATTTACCTATTTAAAAAGTTATTCAATTCCAATTGTACTAGAGACGCGGAAAACATTATGCACTTTTCCGCAGATCACTTATTGAAAACAATAAATTACGTTGGTAGAGAGTTATTTAACTTTACTTATACCTACTTAAGAAAAGCATTTTTTTAGTATATGATCTTACAAAAAATAACAGTATTTACTTTTTCACATATCTTACAGTTAGTTACGGAATATTTTATACCTATGAGTACAAAGATAATATTTGTATATTGTACCTTGATTTCATATTAGGACTGCTTCGTCTTTAAAATAATGCATTATTAGATCAAAATCAATTATAAAGTAGGTATATATTACGTATGGTGGTTACTTATTTAAAAAATAGCTATTTATATAATTTATTTATTTATTTTTTATTTATATAATTAATTAATATATATAATAATTTATATGTATTAATAAATAATTAATACTTCATGATTAACAAGTAACAACCTATTTTTTTTAAATGGGATATATATAATTATATCCTTATTATATTTGTCTTCATCTTCTTAAATTACATTTTTGTAATGAATTATAAGTGAACTAGTAAAGCAATGCAAGAATAAATGATAAAGAAATATTCAAATTGTAAAGATACTATCACCCTCATTAGAAATTCTAAACAGAAAAGTGCCTAAAGCTTTCCGAAAAATATCTCTTATTTTACAATCGGACGGCTATTACAGTAATATTTACAATCAATTAAGATTCCGTCATCGTATCATTCGGCACATCACACACAACGGAACCGGATGTCCGGCCGGATGAAATTGGAATGCAATGCTCGATTTTGTTGTTTTATTCTTTATACGAATAAATAAATATAACAATTATATATTTCTTTTTATAAATTATTACACATTATATTTAAACATATAATATAATAAATAATACAATAGAAAAATCTATATTTTAACCTCGTTTGTAACGCCATCTATGGAAATACCGTCGATTACCGCCAGCTATGTAAGCTAGGCAAATTGTAGAAGAGAATACATAGCAGACTATTATTGACAGCGCCATCTATATTTTATTTTAACTAAATTGTTTTAAATAATAAAATGTAACTATATTCAATAAAATAATTAAGAATAAAAATTATAAGGTCTTATTTAATACTTTTTCTTATTAATTAACAATTTTTTGTCATATTGTTTAATTAAATTAAACTAAAATATGCTTATGATAACATTGCATACACTTTAACCTGTCAAACGTCAACTGTCAGTTACTATATAATAACTATTTTTACTCTGTATTCCGATAGATTGTATGCGCGGCGGACGTGTAGCTAATTTTTGTAAGAGACCGTATTTTATCATGAAAATAATACGCTTACTATAATCGATTATTATAACGTAAACTGTGCTGTGTGAAATGTCCGGATTTTAAAACAATAAGAAACCTGTGAAAATCAGCAACCATGGCGAAGTAAGTGTGGTGTATTTAATTTCGTTAGACGATCTTTATAGATGAGTAGCATGTTGAGGCTTGAGACATCTATGTGGGTTACTACATATTGCGAAATAGTAGACCATCCATTAATTTGTATATAAAAATACAAATAAATTTTAATATGCTTATTTTTAATCACAACAACAATGTAAAACGTATTGCTGTTATTCCCACTCATTGAGATAAGAGTATTTAAAAAACAAACCAGTACTTTTATTTATGCATTTACGCGTATTTGTTTATAAATATGTTATAACTATTATTATAATTAAACATTTTATTCATAATATTATCTTATTTACGACACTGATTAGAAGTAAAATGCGTGCTTTCTCTATCAAATTTTTATTTCTTTTTTATAGATGACAATAAACATGTAAAAAAATAAATCAGATATTTATTAATTTTCTTTTGAACATCTTAATAGATTATATAAAATCATTTCATGTTGTTTTCTAACAGTACCAATTTCTTAGATATATATGTGTTCTTAGTATACTGATCTTTTTTTTTAACTTAAAACACAGAAGAGAAAAATTAATACTATATTTGATTACTCTTAGATTTTTTTGTGCTTATATAATATTTTGTTGAATTACATGTAAAATGCTAACTATACTTTTAATTTATATTTTCTTCTTAACCATTAATCATTTTATTGCCATTATAAGGTTTTTTTTATTCATAAAATATAATAAGTACTATGTACTGCAATAATAACACTACATGTTTAATTTTATTTTATATTTTAAAAGTGTTCCACACTTAGAAAAGAGAAAAACTCTTTTAGGGAACATATTTTATATATTTTCTAAAAAAAGTGTGCAGTGTCCGTATTTAATGGTAATTTTAAGAGTAATGTAATTCATATGTATAATAAAAAAACTAAATAATAAATAGACAAAAGGGTAGGAACAATAAGTCTGTAGTGAGATTATTTAAAAAATAATAATATGCTAGATATAATATCTTGGTTTAATCTGCCTCTTAAATTTTGTAGTTGATAGAGCCTTTTATGATAATAGAATTAGGCTGCAAAATAATCTGCTTATTGATTTTATTTCAAGGTTGGACATGAACAATAAATTTTTACACCTTTTATTTATGAAATCTTAAGATAACAACTATGTTAACTTATGTGACTTAAAAATATATATTTAATATGTCCTTTTAATAGAATTTGTGTAGAATTTGCTATCACTTGTTTGGTTAAAAATCAACCCACTAGGGAAACCTACAGTCAAGACATTTTTTCCTCCCTAACTGCTTGATTTTGGGACATTGTGTCTTGGGTAATGAAACACAACCCCACACTTTTCTATTACCAGAGAAAAGAAATTAAAATAGCTTATTCCCCCAAGTGAAGGTTGAACCTACAACCATCACATCTACAGTCAGGCATTGTGTCGTTGTGCCATGGTGGCCTCTATTGTCTTTAATTGTATATTAAAATCTAAAACCCTCACTATGGTAACAAGAAACAAAGCGGTGTTAAATTGCGTGACTAAATACGTAATATCTCGAAATTGGACTAGAAAAGTAAGGAATGGAGTGTCTTACCACTAGATTATCTCTACCTGCCCTGTTATATGCAAGATACAGCGTGAAACTAAAAAAGTCATCAAAATTACTAGTAAATATACTTACCGTTACTCATTTCATTTTAAATAAAACGCATCATAATAAAAAATAAAACTTAAATATATCAAAATAACAAATCTTTAAATTCTCAGTTTCCCGTAGGTTTGGCCCTTTGAGACCTTATCAGTTGATTGCGCTCTTTGTGAAAATGAGCCAACAACGCTTAGAGCAAAACTGTATAAATTTAGTTCATATTTTATTCAAAATGGACATGGAAAAGCTATTAAAGTTTAATATATCGACAAAATGACGATACATTTATAGTAATTATACATATATATTAATTAGTCTCTCAAATCAAACTCAACACCGCGCATTGTCTTGTTACCAGAGCGAGGAAATGGAAATATTAAATATCTCCTCAAGTAGGAATCGAATCTTCGCATTTACAGTGCTACGCTTGTGCCCTTGGACCTCGACTGGCCTCTATATTTATCTATATTTTTACTATTTAACAGGGAAATGATGATCGTGTTCGTCTACGACACGCAATGCTGTATGGCCGAGGAGGACGACCCGGCTGATGCAGTCCTGTACTTCCATCCTGGATGGGTGTCCGATACGCAAAGGCTGGCTCTCGCTGGACAGGTAATTCGGAAACTTTTACAACATTTTATGATACTTAAGAGAAAATCAATCGTCTGTCAAATTCAAGTGTTTCCATAAAAACAAACAAGCAATTTTAACCTTCTGTATATTTCTGTAAAATATTTAAATATTCAAACTGAGTTCCGCTTCTCAACTATGTCTTGAATTTGGAACGAAAATAGGGAACTTGTCAATAGATTCTTCCCTACGTGGGAAAAATTCTGTAAAATATTTAAATATTCAAACTGAGTTCCGCTGCTCAACTATGTCTTGAATTTGGAACGAAAATAGGGAACTTGTCAATAGATTCTTCCCTACGTGGGAAAAAGCGTGAAGCTGTTTTGCTATATTATTTTATATATTAAGTATATCTTTTAACATAAATAAGTATCTATATAATTCCACATTGAATACACTATGGTAATGCTACCTTCAGAGTTGAATGCACTATATGCAGATTAAACAGTTTACGACGACTGTCACGTTTCTACTTAAAGAAAAAAAAACGTGGTTATGTTTATGATAAAATATGCCTTCATATAATGTTTGTTTAACTAGATGAAGTCTAGTCATAAGAAATAATATAATATAAGTCTAGTCATAAGAAATAATATAATATAAGTCTAGTCATAATAATAATATGTACATTTTTAGCCGTCGTTTGGACTTTGTTTGCGTTGAATTTTGGATATAGAATGGAAAACCCCGTCTTTTACCGTTTCCGATTTCGTTATATATCTATCTTAGTGCTCCATACACTCCATAACGTACTTCCATGACAAATTTTACATGAAACTTTATATAATTAATTAATATAAAAAATGTATAATGTCCAACAAGAACATTCTAATCGAATGCTACGTAATCATTTGGAAACCGGTCGATGGTCCTTAATTTACGAAGGTCTTTATTTTCTAAATCAAAATGTATGCAGTTTGGAATGCCTCTTCTAAATAACGACTGACAAACCTGTAACTCGCATTCATTTATAATCTAAATAAAACTCCGTAATTAAAGCCCGTACACGTGTAGGGTACCAGTTGACCTAGAATTATAAAGTGTTTCATGTAGTCCGAAATAAAGAAACAAAACATTATAAATTAAGTAAAATTAAGTATAAATCTGAAAAATTAAATTATTTGGATATATCACTGGAGAAAAGCATCACCTATTTGTAGTAAATTTCATGCAAAATAAATATAAACTTAAATTCTTCTTTATGTTGCAGTTGTATTCTTCTTCAACTTAGTCTTTTTTTATGTTGTACATACTTCACATCCTAAATTTGATATGGTAACTTCGTTAGGTTATTCCGACTCACACTTGGCCGGTTTATATTTTTATTCACACTACGGTTGTATGTATTTTTGACATTACACTTTTAATTCTCAATACAGCCAATGAAACTATTTTATAAAATTATTTTTAGTTTCTTCATAATAAAATATAATATATTAAACAAGTAGGCAGTTATATTTTTTATATTAGAATTATGATTCAGTTAGTAATTTGACGCGATGCGTGGGTTCAAATCGCACGTGGGTCTGCTTTAATAACAAGAAATTTGTCTAGGCTTCCTAAGAATGTGGGCGGAAAGAATAAAATAAATATTTTTGCTTTAAGTGTTTACCATTTTCATATAATAGATATGTTTAAATTAAAACAGAAATATGTAGTTATAAGCTGTTTCAAGAGAAACTGTTTTTTTTAACTAATTTTGTTTCCCCAGTCTCATAGGATACATGCACACGTGTTACTTAAATTACACGAAGACGCAGTCTCTAAATTATATTAAAAGTATGTACTATGTTAATTAAAAGTATGAACATACGTTATATGTATATCTTTAATATATTTATTATTTACGGCGTCAAGTACCGCTGAGGTTTTGAATTCATGCGTGCGATTCTACACTTTGTCTAGTATAAGCAGGCTATATGTGACACAACGTGAAGCTATAAAGAAGGAAAATAATAATATTAAGATTTTACAAAATTCACATTTATTTCTATTTACAGATACTCGTAGCTAGATCACTAGGTACATATACCTATGAGACATATTTTCTAATAACAAAAAGACTACTTCGGTTATACAATACGTTGAAATCTGAATTTAAAATTAATATGCAAATAAGAAAAAAAACGAGTTTGTATCGTTTTTTGTTAAGTTTTATTTTTTTTAAATCATACCAGTTCAACGCATTCATTTCAAACAATAACACAAAAAACGTTATTATAAAGTTTTTTATATTAGTGTTTAGGTAGCTTATTAATCTTGTACAAATTGAAGACTTTCGACGTGGCTTAATGAAAATATATAGCGTTTGTATTGAAATGGATTCTCAGAAATTACTTAGATTAAAATCCGTCTACGTAATTTTTTTTTGAGCTCTACGGTGTATCCAGAGGCAGAAACTAGTTATAAATGACTCCATTCCCACTATCCACCCAATTGATGGATTTCAACGCTGCTCTGTGTCTTGTTAAACAGAGAGAAAATAATTTATTTCTCCAATTTGTTTCGAACCTACAACCGCGAAGACATCTGCCTCCAACAATATCATATTCAATAAAATAGAAAGCAACTTTTCCATATTTTTCATAGACAAATAATGGCCTCCTCTTATATTTCAATCGCGTATTGTGTAACAAGTGTATACGGCGAGGACGACCCCCACGAGCGAACGCACTCGTTTCGCCAGTGGAAATTCTATTGATCAATCAATACTGAATTTATATCTTTACCATATATACTTCTATATATGCGTTAATCTCAGGAACTTGACTTAAATTGAGAGATTATTTTTCAATGAATTGTCCATTTATATAGAAAGGTTAATCGTTTTTATCATACATAATTTTTCTATTTGACCATTGGGGTGAAGCCGCATGCCACAGCTTTACGTTTCTTTTGTGTTACCACATAGCAAGAAGGCAGAATGATTATAGTGTCAAAACACTTCATCATTCATCATCTTCCCTAGAATAGCAATAGACACCACAACTACCACGCTTCCAGTCAGTCGTTGTTCCACTGCGTCAAGTACAATACAAATAAAAATATAACATATTTAACATCAAACCATATGAAGTTACAAATGTAAATGTAACATGGAAATGAAAATAAAATACACCGCCCTACTTTCTGAATGCAATATCTAAAGTAGCTCTTAATTTGTTGAGCTTGTTTCCAGACCGGCTTTACCAATTTATATTTTAAAACGGAATGCATATCTAAGAGATTTTCTGTACCTACGTGCTTCATGATAGGATTTTTAACTGTGATTTAAATGTTAATTAATTGGATGTAAAGTATCGTCTTTCGCTTCAATTATTATTCTTTTTAATAATTTTTGGGTTGCGAAGTCTTGTAATAATCTGACTACAGTACAAAGTAAACACCTGCACGTCTTTTCCCGCATACCTGGGTAGACAAAGGGAAACTAATGTTAAACATTCCGTGCCCCACTTACCGTCCAATTTTTTGAGACAGTACGTGTGGAGCGCTGAAACGCATTGTCTAGCACATCTTGTCAACCAGATAAAAAACACCTATAGGCCCTGTATACATCCCAGGTTCGGCCTTATATGGATTGTTTTCATCTGTGGGCTGCTGGTCCTCAGTATCAACTCGGACTATTTGATCTCATACAACGTTTTAGAAGATATTTAATAGCTTTCTACTACTCCCCCACTAATTCATCCATTATAATTAGTCTCTTATACCGGCTCAGGTAAGACAAAGTGCGGCGTTGAGTTCAGCTATTTTATACGCGATTTCTCGTCAAGCCAAGTGCAAAACGGAAAAAGGAGTGCACATTGACACAAGATCGTACCATGTTGTACAACGAAACGCGTGAAGCTGCTTTTTTATTAATAGTGCCCTAGGAGTCCTCAAACTTTGATTTCAATCATACGTTTCCTAGCTACGCCACGATAACGAATATTTTACATAAAAACTAAACCGACCAAGTTCGAGTTTGAATGCCACTAGAAGGGTTTTCTACCATTATCTATAAAAAACGGCAAAAGTCACGTATGTTGTATGAGAGCCCCCTAAATATGTTTTTTGGCATTTAACAATAAATTCGGCTACAGAAATATATAATCTGTGAAAATTTAATAAAGTACATAATTTATACAGTCTGGTGACTGACGATCAGACCGACAAATATCGGAGTCTTAGTAATAGGGTCCCGTTTTACCCTTTGAGTACGGAACCATAAAAACTGCGCTAAGCTCCACATTTCTATGCAACAACACTTTTAATTTTCAAAGCGGGCAAGTAAAATAATTACAGCTCGCCCGAATGCAGATTCAACGCATTATGAGGAGTCCCACCTCAACAGCGGCTTTGCCCGTATTCAAACAGTAAAACTCAAATGTCGGGAGAAAAGAGTGTGTGATTAAAATTTTTCCTTTGAATTTACAAGTGTTTTCGAAACTGTACAGGGGTTAACAAGTAACTCGCTATGCTATATGCAGTGGGGAATAGACTCACAGTTTCATTTTTAACCAACTACGCGGAAATGAGTAAGTGGAGTACTTAGATGGGTTTCACTAAGTATGGTTGAATTTATAAGGGAGTCATTTTTTTATTCTGGAGTTTTAGATGGTGAAACTGAATCCTGCTAAATGTCTCTCGAGAAGTATTTGTTAGAACAAGACCAACTTCAAATATATAACAAAGGTGGCCAAAAAAAATTTTTTTCTTTTTTTTTAAAATTATATTTAAAATATTGTTCTGGACACCGAAAAATATGACTGTTAAAAGTGCAGCTCTTAATTTTTATGTTAAGATTTGTCTCATCGCGATTTTCGCTCTCCCATATAAATAGCAAGGAGAATTTTGTTATTTATATGGGAAAGCGAAAATCTGAGTCTGAGCACGTCACGAAAAATGATCGTGAGCACGTCTAGAGAATGAGTGATAGAAGAGATTTATGAAATAAGAGTGGCAAAAGAGTCAGAGAAGACCTCGGTTGACCATTGGGAACACAGAATCGATCATACGGTTAGAAGGTCACGTAAGCAGGAGGACCCTTCGAAGGGCTGGAAATGAATGTATGGAGACCATGGACTAGGCGAATAAAATGTGTGACCGTAACGTTTGGCGCTTCTTTCTCTCCGCCTACCTCTATAACCTACCTCGCATATAAAACGGAAAATTAAAATAACAATAAACATAGAAAGAAACAAATTGTAGCATTTATAATATTTTAAAACAATGTTAAACCAGCGTTTATAAAATACTTTCCAGATGAACGAGCTGGTAGTTGGTGCACTGAGCGAGACCCCTTTGTTAAAACCCCGAACTATTTTATACTGTGTGCATAAAGGAATAGTTTAAATGTTTTCGTTTAAGATATTCTTTGGTTGCCGGTTCTGACTTTGGTTTTTGAAAAAGCATAGCTTTACTAGCATTTTTGTGTTTATTGCTTTGATTGAAAACAATTTGAATAGTTTCCTCTCTCTGGTACGAGACAAGGCGCCGAGTTGAATTCTGTCACTCAACACTCCTCGAGAATTCGCCAAAAAAGGAGAAACGGAATATCTTGACATCATGTCCCCACTACCCGGCTAAGTGCGACATATAGTGTGAATCTAAAAAAAATGACCTTACAATCGTAAACCTCATAAAATGTTATACAAATTCGATTCGTCTCGAATTTGAAATCGTTTTGAAATTATCTCATTATACAGAGTTACTTTTAATAATATGTTATCGGTGAGACAAAGTGGAATCATTCGTCACTTCATTATGTACCTAATATTTGATATTCGGGAACACTTATAAGAAAATAAAAAATATACATAAGAATCATTCTTTTTTACATTTTATTTATTTTTATAGATTTTTTATTTTTTGTAACTTCACGCCTTATTCCACATATAGCTGAGTAGGCAGGGAGAATTTCATTTTAACACACACTGTTCTCCGCCTAAATAGCTGGTCAAGTTATTTAAAAAAAAATCGGCTTCTCGCCGTATCCATCACAAAACAGAGTGGGTGGGCGGAGGGAACCTAGTGTTTCTCACACACTTTTTCCAGGTATTGCGTATTGAGTGGCGGAACTCAACGCCGGACTTTTGTCTTGGTGCCAAACCGAAGAAAATTAAAATATCAATGAATTATAATACATTCCCCGGAGTGGGGATCGAACTCACCACCGTTACAGTCGCACCCTTGCCCCTGGGTCAAGAGTGCCCCGACAACTGTTAAGTTGTGGAACTCAAATCTGTAATTCTTCCTTCCAAAACGGATTTTTTAAATTAAATATATTTAATTTGTTCAGGTCGTCGGTGCAGCGCATTGTATCAAATCACTATTTTCACAACCATTGGCTATCACACTGCAGAGTGGAAAGTTTATTATAAGAGAATATGGCAGATATATATTGGTAAGCCTATGTTATTGTTATTATTTATACGTACTTTAGTTATTTAATAAAAGTATCTTGGTCGCTATCGTACAAAGCACTCAAACTGATAAACGCACCTGTCTACACTAAGCGTTTCATTCAATTACATTTATTAACGAATTATTTTCATTTTCCCCACTCTGAAAGACAGAATGCAGCGCTGAGCCCCGCCACGCATTGTCCCACATTTAAAGGGAATGCGGAGGTGTGTCTTAATATTAGGTGTTCTCCTGTCCTGCTATATTTAGGAAAATTAATGCAGCTATTTTTAGTAATTACTTATAAAAACTGCAACTTTTGTAGTGTTTTTAGCTTTTTGTATCCCGCACATAACAGGGTCGGCGGAGGGAAACTAGGAACCTCGTGTTCAGACACTTCCGTTTCAATTATGACTGTTTCGTTCTCCACTTTCCGCCGAATTCTGAAGGCTTGGCGTGTTGAATGGCGGAACCCAAAGCCGCGCTTTGCATGTAGTTATATTTATCGTACTTATACTATTGTAAAAGTATTTTATAAGCGACGCTTTTTTCGTTAATAACGAATGCATCTTTTTGTGATAGATTATTTAATATTTAAATCACTTATTTATTTTTTTATTTATTTAGTTTTATAATTTTGTATAGAAACAAAAGCACAGAAAATATTAAAAGAGAAGTAAAAATGTCGAGGGTAAAATTTATCTATTTGAATTATCCAAAATATATATGTGTAAACAAAACTTAGATTTGACCTTTGGGAAATCTCACATAATGTCAGCTGCTACGTATGCAGAGAGATTTATATTTAAATGCGACGCATATATCCATATATTATAAGTTTCTAAAATTCTGAAAATAATAAAATGCAAAAAAAAATCGCATTGCTTCAGCGTCTAAACGGTTGTGGGTTTGAATCCCACTCGCAGGAATGGTATTTATTATCATTTGCTGGCTTTAATTATTATCAAAACGCGGCTTTGAGTTCCGCCTCTCAGCACTCAATGTCTGGAAAGCAAAAAGAATAACGGCGGAGTGTGGGGAAAGAAAGTGTCTTAACACTACTACCTACTTGCCAAGTTGTAAGAATTTAAATATAAAAATAAAATGTTATGGTAAATGATAAATTAGTTTATCCAAAAATACAGTGACAGCGTAAAAACCACATAATTTATGGGAGATTGTGATAAAAATAATCATACAAATGTCAACCTAAGTCGACAGCAAGTACCTACTATATGTACGAGTATGTAGTTAGGCTTTATTGAGTAATTGTTTAGATTAATCATATTTCAATAATTCGTAAACATAATTAGTTTAGTAATGCAATTAGTATTATTATAATAAACGCTAGTTATGCACTCTATATTCTTGTAAAAAGTATATCCACAGCTTTTAGATTTAAAAATATATTTATGTGCCCTGTCTGGTAATTTTAGTAGAAGTTTGAGGAAACAATGTGTTCTGCGACTCTTCACGCTTTATCTATATCCTAGATAAAGTTGTAAAAATAAAGTAACTTATCACACTACTTTATTTTGAATAAATATATTTTTTTCAACAGGCAATAGGCAGCGATCGTAACATACCTGATTGGGTGCTAAAGAATCGAGCCAGCCTTTTAACATCCATGCTCAGGGTGTACCACGGCGACCTCCAAGCCGTCGCATCCTCGATGGAAGACCAGAAACGCTTGGCCGAAAAGCTTTACCAAATATTTGAAACTTACTTGCCAGTTCTACAATACGGTTGCCATATATTCCAAAGAGTGCCAATGCTTAGTCTTCCTAAGGTAATGTATAGAATTTTATTATTTTTGTGTTCATTATTGTTTAATTAAGTAATTGCGTAGGAAGACCTTTAGTTACGCTCCCTACCCGCTAACACACTTTTTTTTCTAAAATCAACGGATATTAAATAATCACGAATATTCAATAATAATAAAGAATGGAATGTCGCATTACTAGGTTCTAATTAAATTTAATTTAAATATTTAAATAAAATATTTAATTTTTAATCGCGAAAAAGTAAATTTCCACCCAAATGAGACTTGAAGCCACAAACAAGCAATTTAATAAATTAACACTAAAATGTGTCATATGTATTTTTTTCAGAATAATTTGTTATCATTTAACATTTACTTAGTTGCGAATATTTACGCTAATTTTTTTGTTATCCATACATAAAAGTTTAAAGCTAAACTAACCGCGTGATATTTTTAAGCTACCAAGTCTTATTAAGTGGATATATCCACGTAATAGGATTACGGCCAATGTACCTTTCACACGATGAAATCCTACAAAACAAAGCCTTACAAATGGTAATGTTACAATATGTGCATTCAGTATTATTTACAGTGTTTTGTTATCAATTTAGATAACTTTAAGATGATATTATTTAGAGAATATTAGAATAGTTTTGTGGTTTTGTCTGCTTTTTTGTGTTTAATTCTATTTTTATGTAAATGTGCAATAACATTAAATATATATATAATACTGTTAATAAATATTTTACTTCATTATAAATATTCCAAAACTTCTTTGAATGAGATTTTTAAAAGGTTTTTTTGAAAGATTGCCAGTGCCCGCTATCTACGTAGAAGAAGAAAAATATTTTTTACGTATTACGAATACTATACTATAAATAAGTCCTATAATATATATATACATATCTATAAAATTGTTGTTATCTATACAAACAATTAATAATCTAGACATAAACATTGTCAGACAGACAATGTAAGATACTGACGCTACATACTACTACTCACCTGCGGCTCGTCCCTGTGATCAAATAGAAATAATTAAGTTATATATGACACATGACCACAAGTGCGGGACGTAACTGAGCGCAGTTTCAGTGGGTTCCCAGCAAGGCTACTTTCCTTGATATCTCAATCTAATACTATCGAGGATTTTTTTGGGCTTAATAGGCATTAATATTAGTTTAAATATGTAAGAGTTATTTTCTTAACGTCCCCAATTAGTAAAACTTACATTACACCTATAATGATAATAACACTTTAATATATTATATTTAGATTAGAACCTATATCACTTTTTTTATTACATTTCTAATTGAACATTAAAAGTACAATATTAAAATTACGATGTATTTTAGGTTGTTCATCTTAATTATCTATAAATCCTTATAAATATGTGGACATAATTGGCAGCATTAATGATTAGTGCATGAAAGGCCTAATTGATTTTTTTTGCCGTTTTTTGTGTAAGGTTATGGATATCTGATATGCATGACCTGTCGTGGCTCAGGGGCGCAATAGTGCGACTGTACACGCGGAGGTTGCGGATGCGATTCGCACTCAAGAAAATGGAATGTTTTCAATTCATCTCTCTGCAGCTCTGGTAAAGAGGCAAAGCGTGGCGTTGAATTCCAAGGCTCTTCAAGCGATGCCTCCAGAGGTCGCCGGAAGGTGGGAAACGGTAATATGTAATGGAAACAGACTGTTTTCACATTAGGTTCTCAGGTTTTCTCTGTCTACACTGCTATGTGCGGGATATAGCGTGAAACCGGAAAAAAATATATATCTGTTATGTTTCTTACTGTAACTAAAACGTATTTTGAATATTTCTACATACTATATTACAAAAGTACTCTACACCATTAGACTTTTGAATCGAAACAATTTCAATTGCGTGTTCTCCTACTTTATTAGCAATTATTAATTAATCGATTTGCGTCGTCTGTGGGCTCGTAATGATGTTTACTATATTTACTATAAGACGTAAAGCTTGACCATGATTTCGTATTGTCAATGGCTTATCATCATATCTCTGCATAACCGGATTCGCGAATATAAAAAAAACTAATTATGTTACGTTTCAATAAATTCTAAACCAACAATACCTTGGTATTTATTATTTTAAATATAAAATGCACTTGCGTCTCCTTACAGGGTAAAATAACTTGCGGTTACCCGACTCGTATTATTGTCGTAGATCAAATTTTTCAAACATACTGCTATATTAATATTATGTTGAAGTTTTTATTGTTTCAATTCAATTTAATGGAAGATTTAAATTACTTCGGAGAATGAATCTATTTAAAAATATGCTTATTCAGTTCAGCTTAGTAGGTACTGATAGTGGAAAAATTCTTAAATTAACAATTTCGTGTTACGTTACCGACTATTAATATGGATTTATCTTAATTAGCATTTATATGATATCCATTTATTAGTTTTTATTGACAATGCATAACGTACCAAATTATAATCTTTTTGACGAATATTTTATATTCATTCCAGAGTGCCACATCCATTTACATGGAGGCAATGCAAATATTAGAACACTGTCGTAGAAGCAAAGGCGTGTTGGGCGGAGTCGTGCTGTATAATAATAAGTAAGCTATTTACTATAATATATGTATAGTTTATAAATAAATATATAGTAAAATAAATAACCCCAAGTCAACTTTAAAACTGATGTTGTTGAATATAGAAATAATTTAATTTACTTTCCATTTGTGGATTTCCGTTGTATTTTAAATATTTTTGTCCCCAATGCGATCAGTTATTAATATAGAAAGTGCGCCGCTACTTCATATATCATACTAAATTTACTGACAAGATGAAGATATTTAAATTTTTGAATTGGCCTCGAGGATAAATTCCAAAATTCTTGTCATTTTTTTTTCAGAATAATTTCCACTCAACTGCCGCCAAGTCTAACCTCGTGTCTAACAGTAGTAGATCCCTACAGAATAAAGTCACCAGCGGAGAGCTTAGACACTGAGGTCCCTTTGCCTTTGGGCGCCCAGCTGTTAGTTGTGTACGTGGGAAGGAAAACTTATAATAGTTTGAAGAAACAAACAAATAAATTGCAGGAGTTTTATGAGAGTGGAGACGAAATTATTGCTAAGTTGAGAAAGGTATGTTTTTTGTATTTGTTTTATGTCAATTATTAAGATTCGTTAAAATTAATATATATAATATAAAGAAAACAGTATATTTTCAATTCCTCTTAATCTTTGAGTAAATCTATCTTTCACGGGACCGCCGAAATCAATGTTGCACTTTGTTCATTAAGAAAACGGGGAGTTCAAAACGTTTTTATACGAACACTCCCCAGGGTTGGATCGAACTGACAACCATCTCATTTAAATACTACCTCACCAAAATAAAATAGTTTTATTACTAAATAATATAATATTCCAGTTACAAGAAGCAGAAAAAGAGAAAACACGAGACCATCAAACTACTGGTATGAAAAGAGACAAATCCTTACTCTTTACCGCCGTACCGGAAGAAGATCACACAATGATATCACCACCTAACAAAGAGAATCCGGGAATCGAACGGAAACCCAGCATGCCAGATGTAGTGCCCTTCACGAATAAACCAAGGCCACGTCCGAATAAACTGTCCTTGGCTTTTAAAAATCAAAAATCCTTAGATGAAGATGTTAAGGAAAACGAAAAAGTATTTACAGGACAAACTAGTGTTTGTTCCACACCTATGGTCGAATATAAAAGACTACATGGCAATATGCTATCTATATGCCAAAATCCAGATGACGATAAAACGATTGCACTGGATGTGCTAAAAAATATAGAAAATTGTCCAAGCGGTGTTTTGGAGGAGAAAAAAGACACTAAAGTTGTGTTAGACGGCAATTGTATAGGAGAACATTTTATTAATAAACCCGAATCGATAAGAAAATTAGCTAGTGTCACCGATTTACAGGAAGCGTTAAGAAATATTTCAAATAGAACCAATTCTAAAACAAAATTATCCAATTCCAAGATGGATGATGAACAAAAAAATCCAAACACAATGACAATTAATGACCCGCTATTCCCAGTTTTTAGGAACGACGGCGTCGCCATATCAGAGTCTTTATTCAACCAATATTTAGAACAATATTACTCGGGAATAAAAAGGAAATCCAAAGAAGAAAACATGTTTAATTTTAACTTAAAATTGTGTGAATTAGATAAATTTAAAGATTTCGATTCCGATTTAATGAAATCACCGCAAAGGACGCCAAAAAAAGTTGTAAAAGAGAAAATAACATCAGACCAATCTAGGCGTAAAAGTTTGTCTCTACCGCTTAAGTCTCTCTCGGAGAATTCGGACACTAACACTGAAGATACTGTTAGTTTAAAGAAGAAATTGTCTGGTGTCCAATTAACGCCTTTGATGGAGAAATTGAGTCACTTGGCTTTCTCTGACAAATCTAGTGGATATAGTAGTAGAGTGATGACTCCATTGGAATTAAGGGAATTTTTGACGCCCGCTTTGGAAAAACAAGTCACTTTTTCAGAAAGGTGAGTTAAACCTACTAAAACGTAATAAATAAATAATCCTACTAAAATAAATGCCGTTGTGCAGCAATGCATATAAATTTAAGATGTGCTTTACTTAATATATGGGAAACAGTACCAACATATTATGTGTGAAACAGTTCATTTTATACTTATTATATAGTTTTAAAATAATACACAAAATACGGAAACAACGCCATCTACACAGTTTTTTGTTTGGACATATCCGACATTATAATATGGTAATTGGTTTGGTGTTTGTATATAATTAATATTACACAACATAGCAATATATAATTATACTCTGTTCACCTCTAACGACTACCCTCAGTAATCTCATACAATTTCATCCCGTTTCCAGAACAAAACACCAAAAACACGACAGCGACGATTCAGACATTGAATCAGATTGCGACATCGAGTCACTTCCTTCTTATAGTGAAAATTCCGTCAAATGCGCTTTATTTGTGAGTGGACTACATAATATGGCGTTACTGGAACTACTGGATTTAGATGCGGCTAATAATACAGATACTATTAATAATTTGGTAAGTTTATATATTTTTATAATCATAAAGCGTTTTCTTAAATTTTGCGTATCTTTTTTGTTATTAAACAAAAAACAATAGTCATTTCGGCTCAGCATCACTGGGTGCCGAAATAAAAAAGGGGTCAATGGCAATGTGATGAAAACCCGAAAATATGGCCAAAAATACATATATTTCAATAATCGTCCTAATAATAACACGCACGTTTATTATCATCACTATGCTTATCTCTGGGTTGCGATAAAGAAGTTTTTTTTTTTAAATTTCAGTGGGAAACTTCCTTAAACGCGCTCGGGCCTATCGAACAAAAATGTATGGAACCACTCGCAACAGAAAGTGATACTTGCGATTATAGTTATCTAGTACTGGACCCAGATTGGGGCACTGTGAAGAAGGGCGGGCCGTGGGCGGCCTTAGACATAGCTACTATGGGATTTATACACAACGAGTTTGAGGAACAACCGGATTTGACAGAGTTTATATTGAGGTAAGTTTTTGTAAATAGATGTCTTGGTATAGTTCTTTGTTTTTCTTGTAGTATAATACAGACAGATACAGTACGATCGATTTGTGGCCGCCCTAAGTTGGTTGTAGATGATTGCGTACTTTTATTTTCCTCCTAGTGTACAATGCGCTTCAGAAAGCCCAATTCCATGACAACTTCACTCAGCCTCGCAGGCCTTTAGACAATTTAATATAAAACTACACTCAAATATTTTCTATTCTGTATAATTCGCATTTTTATTGGAACGTTAGCAAGGTTCTTGTCCAGGTTCTATCTTACCTCCCACAGGAGTGAAGACAGCGTGGTGCTCGGTGCGGCTTGCGGTAAAGCTCAAATCTTCTATCAAGAGAACGGCGTACGTCAAGCGGGACCGCCGCCGCCCTCTGACATATTGGCCACTGCACCACTGCGTGCGAGGCGACGCTTACATAGAGATCATTCTGCATTATTATTGTAATGTCATATTATTATGTTTTACGGCGTATTATCTCTCTAAAACGTGATATGTGTATGGAACTCCACGCTGCACTTTATCTTACTACCACAACAAGGAAATGAAAATTCATATTTCCCTAACTGGCGATGTCTCTATGTCTCTAATGAACTTTTCTATACTGTTTCCATTTATTATCTGTTATAATATAAGGCTAAGATCATGTCATATACAGCCCATAATTGTTGGATAAAGATCCGTGCCGTATATAGCCTTGGAAATTGGTATGGGATGACTGTAAAACATACAACCTCCCTTTAGTACTCTAAGTGTAAAATACCACACATTAAACCACCATTTTGTTAATCTACCATACGCTAGATTTAAAAAATATTTTCTAAATAACTTTAATTTATTTTTTCCTGACTTAAGTCAGGAAAAAATATCTAGGATATATCTTGCCACTTCAGATACATCTTGTAAATTGTAACAAGATTGTTTGTCTCAAAGTTAAGGATATCGCGTACATCGAGCTTTGATTTATATTCTGTTGGTTGTTGCTATTCCGTACGCACTACTTTTACTCCGTAGATATAATTTACTATAAAATGTTGTTAACTGCTTAAACTGACAAATATTTTTTTAAAATTTCAAGTTGATAATTTCAACTATGATGTCATCTAAAAATCATCTTCCTAAAATAATAATTCTACAGCTGTACTCAGAAATGTAGACGGGTATGTATGTTATGTGGTGATTAAGATATAAACTACAATTGGACTCTTAGAATACAGCAGATAAACATGAATAAATATCGTTCAGTAAAGACAATACAATGCAAGGTGCATAAACAATGGACTTGAAAAATATACATTAAAAAGGATCTACATACATAAACATACTTTATGTATTTAATGAATTTTGTAAACAAATATTTGTAGATTCAACTTTTTGGTCTAAATAAGCAGTAACACGATAGTGGAGGGTGTAGCGGTGGATATTTTAGCGGTAGTTACCAACATTAAGTTAGAACGTAGGGAAATCAATTAAAGTAAACTACACTCATACTTCAATTAGCGTTTATATATCAATTTAATGACAAACGCTAATTGACGTCAATTGTGCAGTTACTAAATTATAAATCGAAATGTTTCCACTTACGTATTATAGTATTTAAAAGTTAACATTTCATTTTCTCTATGCTCTTACACGTTTAATAGATGGTATCTAATTTATTTATTATAATTATCTTTATGTATAGATAGTTAGTTTATAATTCTGAATAAACATTTGCCATTTTCCTAACTAGTCCGTAGTAGTGTAAACATTTTACAGGATCCGTACATATCTTTGAATCCATCTTGAGAATTAAAATAGAAATTTATAAGAGCTAAATATAAATATTGTTAGCTGCTCATGCAGCTTTGCGGCCAAATTGCGGTGTTTCTTGATTATATTGCGTTTTTTTTTGTTTGTGCGATTCCGCCTATCAAATATTTAATTGACACATAAAATACTTTATTTTTCTTTCTATACATTGCTTTGGCAAACTTTTATCAAAAAAAATATTAATCTTTTTTTTTCTTCTAATATTAACAAAAAAAAACGCAAAATAAGTCCAAACCTGCACACAAATCCACCCACTGTATTGAACTATAAGCTACATACTTATAAGTTAATAACGCTCATAGTATTCGCCACTAGTTTGTAGTCGTAAGTTTCCGGCCACGTAGTATGTATCGCTAGTCTGTGCTCAATCTTGCCAATGTAGCTTCTTAGTTAGCTACAGTTCTTATCTAGACACTTCTAGAATGTTCTATATTATTATTCTCTATATATAACAGAAACGAAGTCTAGTCTAGAGAGTCTAGAGACTAGACTTCATTTCTGTTATACATAAATAAACTTAGCGTTGAAAATCCACATGCTGTAAGCCTAAAATTTTTAACTTCACGCAACTCTCGTGAGCGTGGTAAGCAGAATATTTAAATTTAGGCTACTCCGTTCTGCACTTTCCGCCCATATTTTTTAAAGATTCAAAGAACATCATGTCACATGGAGCATGTAAAGATGGGGGGCCCAAGCGATGAGGTTACGCAACCCCTTGCGAAAACCAAAAAGCACTGTCTTACAGGACCGGAAAAACGAAAATATATAATATAATAATAATGTCTTTTTTAAAATGTTAATTTATTGATATTATTGTATGACTACTATTTTATATTAAATTGTCGTTATGCAAAATAGAACCAATTTACGTCAGTTGTCTCTTACTATTCTTTCAATACTATTGACAATTTATCGTATGCGTTTTCTGTAATCCTTATTTATTTATAAATAATCCTTTTAAATTAAATTTGGATTTGAAACTCAATTATGCAATTTGCTATGCTGATTTTTTTTCTTCATTAACTGCTTATTGAAAATATACATATTACATTAGTCGCTGGAACTATTTTGCATAACTCGAAATCTTTTCTTACTTTTTTCATATGTTAAAAATATTTCAGCAAATGTCTTTTGTTTAGTTATTATAGTTAGCCATGTTTAAAATTTTAGTACCTGTTTAGTTTGACTGATTGTTGATAATTTTCTATTTGAAAATGTTTCATAGGTTTAATTTGCATGTGCATTATATTAGTTTTAGGCTTTTTTTTATAAGTGTTAGTATCGGTATTTTACTGTGCGTATCAAAATATTATAACTTATACTTTATCAAGAATACATAATGGATCAAGTTCCTTATGAAAAAAATATGTTATTATTAACTATCGCGTCACAGTGTGATTTGAACCTGTGACACGCCTCAATACATACAATACCTAACATCAAATAGCGTCCTTGCGACATTAGACATAAGCTCTAAAAATCACTTATTTACTCCTTATTTCTAAATATAATAGAGTACACCCAAAAATATGATTTTGCGAGTAACACTTATATTTTGGTACAAATAAATTCACAAAAAACACAGGCCCTATAAGACAATCGCTTACTTGAGTGTTAAAAAAAGCGATGAATTAAAATCATAGTGAACATAAAGTAAATAATATATAATCAAATCAAAAAATTAAAATGTTGTCCTGTTTTAATAGCGTTTAATGAGCGTCTGTTAAGTTACTCCGCGGATTAGCTTGGTATCGTACTCCACTGTCCACGATTCTAGAACTTTTCGCCTATTAAAAACCTAATAGCCTGCAGCTACTGAAATATAGTACTAATAATGCCAATTTTTTTAAATATAGTTTTAGACTTTTATTAGTTAAGTATCTTATCATACACTTCAAATAATACCAACTTAACTCAAATCTTGCCAATATATAGTCGTCCTATTGAAAAGTTATTTCAATGAGTATAATCAATTATTGCCACGCTAAATGCTTCGCGAATTTTTTGATTACATTTTAAAGTGGAACAAGAATGTTATGTTTAAACCTTTAAATAGACGTTGGACTTTAAGAATAAATGTTTTTTATATTAATAATAAAAACATAAGTTACGGCATTGATTTTTCTAAAAATATATTTCTTAATATTGACAGCTTCTTTATGAAAAGGATAGGTCCAACGTCTATTTATAAACGTCCAGCGTGCTATTTAATTTATTGGTGTCTATCGCGTTTATAATTTACACATTTTATATTAATATGATATACTTGAAACATTCCTATTTTTAATGTACATACAGTACCAGTGCAAATCACATGGCGTCCTAAACCAAAATTATTTTTTTCTATTATTATTATTAAATATTTTTTTATCGTCGTTGTCTTATTTATATTGTATAAATAAATAGTGCCAATGTAACAGTGAAATAGTATTTAAGATAAACCCGATAGTGAGACTTTGTTAATTTTACCCGTAATAAATATCCCAAAATAAAATAATTAAATATATATATATACTTGTATTATTTATACACCAATATTATGTTGTCTACTATGGGACTAATTAAGGATTTATATAACGACACGCTATATGTTTAAATGTTTGTTTCTGAATCAATAATGGTTATACTTCGAATAACAAAAATTTACGTAATTTATTTACATTTTTTTTAACTAATTTGAAAAATAATTAGTATAAATTAAAAATAGATCTCCTATCAGTTCAATATTTTTCAGACACCCTCAATGTAAGTTATAAGATTTTCAAGGAGTAAACTTAAATTCCAGTTATTTAATTTTTATCCATAGTTTCATATATTCACCACACAATTACACACATAACGTGTCGTTTCTACAAAAACAAAAGAAAACAGGTATAGAGAAATGGATAATAAGGTAGGATAATAATAATAATACGAATGAAGAAGAATATGTGTGACATTAAAAAACTATCAATTTATTATAAACAAGTCGGTCACAACACAAACTAGAGCTAAATTACCGAAATGGTTATTCATAGACTACACTAAACTATATTACCATATAAGATACATACATATGTATAAGATGTATGTGAGACGTGTAATATATACTGTTATCGTTAACTAAATATTCAGCCTAGAAAGAATATGATACTTCGGTCTTCTCGGCATTAGGATCATATTCTTTACAAGGATCGACGTCTTCGGCAGCCATTTCAAAAGAGAGGGCTTTTCTAAACATTTTCAAAACTTCAACACAGTTAGTTTCAAGGAACTTCATCCTTTACTTCTTGTTTCAATACCTTTTCAAACAAACAAAATGAAAATTAGATTTTAGTCAATTTTTATTTTTTTTTTGTTACCTAGAGCGTGTTTACATACTAACTTACATCTACGCTTTATGCTAACAGAGTCGACAGTCGACTGGCGTCGCTTACAATCCATAGTAAAACTAATATTAAGGATCTTATAAAGAAAAAAAATGTTTTTTGTTTTGTACAATTTTTTTTCTTTATAACATAGTACCGGCCGTACAGGTACGTTTTAAATGCATTAGAGGCCGGCGTTTGTAGTGGCGTATCAAAATCTAACGTGGGGGGAGCTCCTCAGCTAATATCGACCTGCAAATCCAAACAGCGGTGTCACCAGAGTACATGAGGCCTAAGTATTTATACATTATGTATTGCACACTTAGAATAAAACGTAACTTAACTCAAATTCCGTAACTGACGATTTTGCTAAGTACTGATAGTAAAAAGCTTATTTTAAAGTTATTATATGGTGGAAATATCGTTTTTTTATTCATTTATCATCAGTTAAATCATTATAAACATTTTTTTTTCTTTTTTAAGTTAAGTAACTGTAATTCTAAAGGCGCGATGCGTGTTACATCAAAAAATATTATACTAATATATTTCATAGTAAGTTTCAATAAAATCAAAATAAAATTGTAAAATTACAAAAACTTGTTGTAACACACTCAAATCAATTTCTATATGCTATAGTCACTTCTTTATTAATTAATTTCAATAACATTTTCGTCATATTGCTTCATGTATATTTTTTCTTAATAAAAAAGGTTAAATCACACAATAATGAACCATAAAGTACAAATAAAAAAAACAAATCTTTGAGATGTATCAATCAATCAATTCAAAGAGCCTTCTTGGGTTTAATACAATTCTTTTAGGCAAGAGGTCAAATTTTTGGAACAATTACATAGATATACTAATATTTTTTTCATACATATTACAAATTATAATAATAATAATTGAGCTTTTTAATATCAAAAACATATTTTGGATGATTTCAAAATGTAGTTTCTAATATATTTACAATAGACAGATTGTTACAATGCACATGCAGAGGTATCTTTGGTCATTAGTTTAAATTTAACAAAAAAATTACAAAAGGTACTATTTTTTTGCATTATACTTACCTTTATCTATGTAAATGGAACTTTAATTAAATAAAAAAAAATGACAAACTTAAAAAAACTATATACATACATGCATACTTATTCTATTGAGAGGAATATATTATACAAAATAATACGCCAAAAGTTGAAATAAAAATCTAAAACATGGTGTACTTAAAAATTAAGGACAAAATAATAGTTTGAAAATCTTGTAAGACGCGGTGAGTTGTCAATGTTAGAGTCATATTTAGTTCTATGTTGGGTATTGGTACCTGCCTAGTAGGTTGACAAGTGAAACTATTATTCATACTCTATTTCGGGGACCCTAATAATATATATTGAGAAACCCTGTTATAGAAACTATTATGGAGAATACTGAACATTGACAACTACCCGCATGGTCGCGGTCGTGGGGGAGGGGGGCGGCACTACTACTGGCGGTACTCACGCGGCGAGTAGGAGCGCTCGCGCTCGCGCTCGTAGCGGCGGCGGCGGTAGTGCGGCGAGGGCGAGCGGTGCCGATAGCGCGCATAGTAGTCGCGCTCGCGCTCGCGCTCCCTTGACCGGTAGCTGCCGCGGTAGTAATAGTCGCTGTAAACAATGTAAACAACATTAACAAATCGTTCTTTTTTTAAAATTACTTCTATAATAAGCGAGTTCTTTAAAGTAGGATAGGTAGAGGCAACCCAGTGTTAGAATATTCTATTCCTCACAATACTCTCAATTTTCAAAAGATTGCGTACTGAGTAGTAGAGCTCAACACAACTCAACATATAAGTTAATTAAAATGGAAATGGAATCCACAACCATCATGTTCTATCAGACACGACAATAACTTTTATTATGTATTGTTCATCTTCATTCTTCTTACAATGTAAATGATAATAACGATATATATAACTAGCGGAAGCACGCACCTTGGTTAATTACACCCTTAGGGTGAATTCTAATAAACCACGAAAAGGTGTTCAATGAAATATTTTTAAGTCTAAATTTAAAATTTTATAAAAATCTGTTGATTTAAAGATTTTTCCATACAAACTTTCAACCCCTTATTTGCATCCTTAAAAGAAGAATTCTAAAAAACCACGAAACACGTGTTCAATTAAATATTTTTAAGAGTCCGAGTTTCAAATTTTATAAAAATCGCCGCCGATTTAAAAAAAATCTCTACAAACATTCAACCCCAATTTCATCCCTTTAGGTTTAAAACTTTTCAAAATCCCTTCTTAGTGGATATCCAGATTACGAAACTAAACACATGCCCAAATTTCACGTTTCTATCATTAGCGATTACGGCTGTGCGTGCGTCTTACCTCTGTCAGTGAGAACATGTCCTTTTATATATTATATAGGTAATAAATGTGTAAGAGCTTATTACTTTAATCAGTCAGTGATTAAATTAATGACTTGAGAAAAGCAATAACAAAAAGTTTGCACATAAAAAGTTTAAAAAAAATAATAAAATTGACTTACTCTCTGTCTCTGCGTCTGTCATAGCCATTATCACCCCTTACACTGCAACAGATAACATAATATTAAGATAATGCCCTATTAGTGACATTTATAACACAAATTGTTCTATGGGCAAGTTTCCATTCAAATCTTCAATTCTTAGAAATTGATATCAAAATTTCAAACAGAAGCATACATTTCATATATGCTTTTTTTTTATACCTTACTTATAATTTATCTAAAAGTGTAATATAATATGAAATCTTATTTAAATAGTGAAAAATATAACAAATAAGCAACCCATTCATTATAAGAAATAATTGTTCAAGTAAGCCTTTAGTGAACCAATCTGACTAAATATTTAGTTCACTCTAATTTTACTCATTTATGTACCAGTACAAGAAAACTTACAAATATGAGACTTGCAAGCTATTTTATATTGGATACAAAACATGACCTATTCTCAGCTTTAATATAGTATATAGGTGGGTAAATAAAAAATTTGAATAGTTAATTTAAGAGAATTATTATCTATATATATATATAAGACGGCGCGCTGCTATGTATTAGTTTTAATTATAATTCTGCAATTATTAAATTTCGATATTAATTGATTTATGTAATGGATTATATTAGAAGAATATTTAAAATGGAGTGGGTAACCCCGAATAGGGTAGTAGGTGTAGCCACGAGGAATAGCAGATGTCATTGGTTGACAGCTATGGCGTGAGATGTTCACCAATTAACCTATTAGCTCCTAATCTATTGTAATTTTGTTAATCTTGTAAGATTCATTATAAAACTTTTATGTAAACGAGTAATAAGACATTGTAGAATATAAGTGTGGACTTTTATTTAAACATCTCTGTTGCTACAACGCCCACAAACGAATAGTGACAGCCAAGACTGCTATGAGGCCCCTTCTGATGCTTCTACACACATATATATATATATATATATATATAATCGAAAGGTCACTCACTCATCACGAAATCTCAGAAACTACATGTGCAGAAACTACAAGTAATCTCAAATTTTGCATAGGAGTTATTTATAGGACGTAGGTGCTCGCTAAGACGGGAATTTGCAATATTTGACTTCTCTTTTCTCTGCAGTAACTGACTTGTCACAGTTAGACGCGTGTTAGTATATCTATTTAGTAACATTAAAATATAAAAACTACGCAAGGACTGAATTATTGCGTTTCAACAATTTCCCTAATTACACTTAAAAAATAACTAATTAAACTTAAAAAATACTTTTAAACAACAACACGCTTTGCTAAGTGTGCATTAACACTTTAAAAACATAAAAAACTTACTGTGTAGGCTTTCCCATATAAATCCCCGGCGTAGGTGTATGGGCCCGCTGGGTGATAGAGTAGTCAACGCGAATGCGACGCCCGTCTATCTCCATGCCGGTACATTCGTTCTTGGCCACTTTAGCATCATCTTGGGACTCGAAGTAGACAAAGCAGAAACCGCGGGAGCGGCCAGTCTAGAATTTTGTTTAAGAAATAACATGAAAACACGAAATTTATGAATATAAAATAAAAATATATATATAGGATGGAAAAGTTCACGCTCCTTTTACGGGAGCAGCATATAGGGATAAATATTTCAATCCATTCCTAAAAAAAATAATTAAGATAGGTCAAAAGTTTAGACGTAAGATATTTTTACATTTAACGATGTTTATCCTAATTGTATTTCGTATGATGCAGTTACCAATACATACCTATAACGTAAACACTTACTACTACAAAAATTCTACTAACGGTTAATCAATTTTGAACCATGCCGACAATATCTACTCAATTTTGTAAATACGGCGTGTGCGGCAGTGTCCTTTTGATAGGTTTACGTGTGTGTTCAAATTCATAATACTCATAAGCCATACCTTAGCATCTATAACAACTTGAACTTTGTCGACGGGGCCATACTTGGAGAAGATATGGTGTATTTGCTGTTCAGTGGTATAGAGGCTGAGTCCAAACACGCCAAGGCATCTCGAAGGAGTTGGATTTTCCTGTTGACAATGGTGCAATATACAAATTTGTTTATACAGTCCATAATGTACTCTATAAATAGGATGTCTTTAAGTACAAAATGACTATTTTATGTAATGAAAGGAAATCAATAATTATTTGGCAATACCTTCTGTTGTTAGTACAAAAATGGTGTTCAAATTAGGTATTAAAATATTAAACTCACAAAACAAATTTACTTTATAAAACAAACTAAATTAATCACAATATTATTTTAATATCATTTTAAGTCTGACAGGGAACTTTAAAATATATGTACAATCATATTCCTGTGTACTACTATTCTTTTCTTTTACATAATATAAACTATGTAATTAAATAATAGCTTTAGAAATTACTTTATATTCTTAAAAATTAAACAACTACATACATAATAAAAATAATAAAATTTGAATTTGAAAATTTCTAGTATATAATCTAAAAGAAGTTTTACATTTTTTAAAAAAACATCAAGGACTATATATGAACACAATACCAAAAAAATATAAAATAAACAGCACAGCATACACAACAATACAATCCTACACACATAAAAAGCACCCTATCTAAATATAATAAAAGGAACGATGTATACCAAAAGTCTCACCCGATCACCGAGATGGCGCCGCCTAGACGACATCGGGCTGTGACTGTGGCTCCTACGGTAGGAGCCCCGAGGGGAGTAGGACCTGGAACGGCTCCTGGAGTACCGAGAACGGTAGCCACGACGTGGTGAACCAGATCTGGATCGAGACCTGGAGGAGGACCTGGTATCAGCGGGGTATTTGTTAATTTAGCATGCACATTATGATACTAGTATAGATATAAGTATTTTGTTTGAGTATTTCTTCTTGGTTGTTGTGTTGATTGGTAACCTTTAAATATTATATATAGCTAACTAATAATTAATTATTGTGGACATTTTATTCCTGTTTAACTATTTATTTAATTAATTGTGTTTTTCGAGATATAAAATATAACTTTAAATACAAATCATTGTCAGTATCTAATGGTTAAATTAACAATTTGTGGGAATTATACATTGTGTTGATATTTATTTGATTTTATTTACAATGTTATCTAAATCTTACAAGTTATTTTTTGAAACAATAAAATAATAATATATTTTAATATTTTCTTTGAATTGAATTGCAATCAAGGCATTCAATGTTAACATATAATTTGTATTACATACTATATAATACAATAATTAGGTTTAATTCATTTTTTTTGTACTACTAATAATGTTAATAAGTATGATTTTACATTTGTCCTTGTGTTAGGGTAATGCATACATTTTAGTGCCTCAAACTGTTCACATTGTAGTACCAAATACAAAATTAAATAAACTTGGAAAGCTATATATAAAACATGGAATAACTATAACATGGTTATATACAAATATTATCTAATACTATATAAGTACATATATCAAATAAATACTTAAATGAAGACAAACTAAATTATTACTAAATAAAAATATTAATTGAACAAATTGATAAGGCCACTTACAACACAAAATCATTGTTGTATCTATTTACTTAAAAAATGTAATAACAAGTGTCAATGATTACTTTTTACAACTTTTATATAAAAATCCAAATGAAAAGTGCCTTTACGTTATGTTCCCTGTGACAGCTCTGACAGCTGAAAACAATATTTCTCCATCAGCTATACACTTTATCTCTTAATTTATTACTTCAAGCCCCACTCAAAGTCCAAATCAAACCCACAAGAATCGATATGACTGTCAGACACTACCTACATTTGTTGGCATCATGTAAATAAACTCTTATTTTTTATCTATTTTTGGTTAAAATTTTCTTTATGGGAGAAAATATAGTTATCAGGTACTCATTTACTAAATACATATTTTTTAAATATCATAATACAAACTCTATCAAAATAGCAAATTGTAATTAGTTCTATCAAAAGTTACTTAAAATTAATAATCCCCAAAAATAATCCTCATTTCTATTTTTAATATCATTTACTTTTTGTTTTAAATTTGCAAAAAAGTAAATTGAATTGATACTTGCAAAACCATAATTAAATTGCTTATCATGATGAGAAGTTGAAGTGTTTGTTAACTGAATTGTTGCCATAGCATTTCTAAATATTGACAAAACCTTCAATCATAGTAGTTATTGATCACACAACTTGTTGTTGGTGTAACTAAATACAAATATAAAAGATTTATATTAATGCCAAACACACTAATATTTGTATTTATTTCTAACATAGTAATAACAGAAAATACTGTAACAATTAGAACTATGTGATGTAAATGAAAATATATGTTTACTACTACTGTATTACAAATTATTACATAAAATTTGTCAATTTCACTTTACAAACTACAAGTATAAATAGTAATTTAAGCTATAAATAGTAATGTAAGCTATTGTGTTTATAAACTAAAATAATAGTTTTGCTTTTATAAGTAAGTCTATCAGGAAATACTAATAGTTTGAAATAATTGGCCACTTCAATCGATTGTTTTCCTGCTTAGAATTTTGTGTAACTGTTTTATAATTTATTCAGTTAAAGGTCAAATTGGGAATATGTGTAATAAAATTACAAATTATAATGATTTGAATGCACCGACAATACTATATGATCGTGCATGTGACAACACATGTATTATATTTTATTTACTACTTACATTTATAACATCATAACAGCATGTTAGTCTCATTACCACTAATTATAAAATTATCATATTTAATTCATATACTTAATAATAATAACATTAACTAATTTAATAAAAGAATATAACTTATAACATTTAATTTATGTATATTATTGCGCAACGTTCGTTCGTTGCCTTGACAGCGAGGTTATGTACCATTAACAAATTTGCAAAATTACGTCAGTATTACATACAAATAAGCACATTTCTAAAACATTTGTTTTTAAAGTTGTTATAAATATATCAATATACTTACGGGCTTCTATACTTTCTGCTGGATGCCTTTGGCGGGGGCGGCGTGCGCGACCGGCTCCGGCTGTGCCCGCGAGACATCGCAGCGGGCTTCGGCGCCGGCTCCCGTGACCCGTTACGAGTCCTGGAACGGCTCCTCTGAAACCACCCAGCAAATTGTTATAAATTACCAATGCACTCTCAAATATAACAAGATAGAGCGCATGACGCGCCAAAGCAAAATGGATGGTGAAATATAGTACCTCGCGATCAGACATGATGACTAAACGAAATAAACAATAAAAGTATGCTGTTTAACGCACAATTAATCTAATAATAAACTGAGATACTTTAAATAATATAATTCACACGAGAGCAATACAACGCGGTTGCGATGAAAAACAAAATGGCGTCAGATAAAATTCGTGAAGCAAGACGTGATTTCAAACGCCAATAGGCGCTAAGCGGCTAGTCTAAACCGCGGTAAAATTAAAAATGGAGTGAAATGGAGTATAAAAAAAAGAAATATAACAGAGAAGTTGCCAGCAACAGAAGCAAACTAAAAAGAATAGCTTTGAGCTTTTTTTGAGATTTTCAAGATATTCGATGGATAAAATTATTATAAAAATTGTAAAGCATTGTAAATTACAATATTCATGTTTTCGGGGAAATTTGATTGATAAGTAAATTGTTAAAAAATGACATTATTCTAATACCATTTTGATACGTTTGTTACGCGTTATTGGTAAACCCTCACAGACTCTAAGCCTTTACAAACGTTTGGCATCTGTATCCTTGTGAGTCATAATGAATAATAGAAATAGTTAATCGATGTTTACTAAACACCATAGAACTGTTTGCGGCAAAGTCCATGTGGTCTATGTCTACACTGGTCCGAATCGGCGACAAGCTTATGTAAGCCATCCTAAGCCACGACAAACACCCACCCACTTTTAAAAGTTTTTTATTTAATTTACCGTATGGCGCCCAAATATTACATTAGAATGTAATATATACAATATTCTACATTTGATTATTTTTGTATGCTTAGTTAAAATAATGTTATAAAAGTTTTCTAACGACTACCTGAAATATCAATGTCACTGTAACGTGAGTCAATCAAATGTCATTTGAATTCCACATCTTAAAGATTGTGAATGTGATCATCGTGTGAATATTTAAAATATATTCGCCAACTAAAACATGACTGATACTGAAATTCAAAATGGGCCCCCTGTGGACCAGCCGCAAGAGAAAACTGCGAAGCAATTGGAGAAAGAAGCAAAAAAAGCTGCGAAACTAGAGAAACTCAAAGCAAAATTGGATAAAAAGAGCTCCGCGCCAGCTGTGCAAAAAGATAAGCCAGAGGTTATTTATTATTTTTTTATTAACTCACAAATATCAAGGTTATCAATAATCTACACTGTATATCATTTATATTATGGTTGCAACAATTGCAACAAGTAGAATTATTAAACTATATATTGAATAATGAAGCCTATTCTCTTAAGTGAAAGTATCCTTACGTGTATAATTTTAAACATAGCATCACTTTCTGAACACTATTACAAAAGTTTATTTATTAAAATATAATAGAATGTCATGTTTCAATTCCAAAATATATTTTAATCATATATATACAGTACATTTATATTCATATAAGTACAGACAAATAAAATTTAAGATATGTAATCTTAAATGTTATAGTATCATAGCAATATACATCATAAATATATTATACTTCACTTAAGTAATTGAATAAATAATGACTTGTAGATATATTAATCTTTTTTTAGAAAAAAGTAAAAGAAGTGAAAGAAACCATCTTGTACAAGCATAACACATCACCTGGAGAAAAGAAAGATATATCAGACCCTATCCCTGATTCCTATAGTCCACTTTTTGTTGAAGCTGCATGGTATGCTTGGTGGGAAAAGCAAGGGTTCTTTAAGCCAGAATATGGAGTAAGTGTTTTTTTTATTTAATTATATATTTTTTTTATGAAATAAAAAATAAAATATGTTTAATTAAGTATGTATAACAATAGGACTGTTGGGAACTGAAGTGGATTAATACTTTTTAATATAAATGGTAAAAGTATCAATTAGAATTGTAAAATTGTAAAGCTGGTGCTTAAAAATATGAATTTGAAGTGTAAAACTTTATGATGAGTATTTATAAAGAATTACTAAAAGCGACTTTAATAAAATAAGTTTAAAATATTTCTTCTTTTATGAAAAAGAACTTTTTTAAAGAAAGAATTATCTAATATTAATATATGATAAATATTTTCAGAGAAAATCTGTATTAGAACCAAATCCTAAAGGAAAATTTGTGATGGTTATACCTCCACCAAATGTAACTGGTACTCTACATTTGGGGCATGCTCTAACAAATGCAGTGGAAGATGCTATTACAAGATGGCATAGGTAAGTTATTTTCTTATTATATCTCCGGAATCTCCATTATATGGTTTAAGTGAGGTAATTTTTTCTGCTTCAATTAATCAGCAATATTTTTTCTTAGTGTTTAACCAATCATGGTGTGTAAAGTAATTATTTTCTTATTTCTAAGTCTCCTTGTTGACTTTTATATAATTTAAATTATATGTACTATTATTGTTTTATAATTATTCATATGTGACTTAAACTAATTAAAATAATAAAAATAAAATACTCTATTCTCTAGTATTCCTTAGTGAACTCTTAGTTAAAATAATAAATATTACAGAATGTGTGGCAAAACTACAATATGGAACCCTGGCTGTGATCATGCTGGTATTGCTACTCAAGTAGTAGTAGAAAAGAAATTGTGGAGAGAAGAGAAGAAAACTCGACATGAGTTGGGCCGAGAGGAGTTTATTAAGAGAGTGTGGGAGTGGAAGAATGAGTAAGTTTTAAACATTTTTTTTTGTAATATCTTAGCAGTTTCTCGGTAGGGAATCAAACTTATAACCGTTGTGTGTAGAGAATTTAAATGATTGCAGTTTTTTTATTTTCCACAATAGTATGAATACTGTATTCCCAAGAGAGAGACTTTAAATAAAATAAGGAATAAGTATTTTCGCAAACTTTAAATAAATGAGTAAATAATGGAACTACTTATAAGTAATTTTCAATATAAAAATGTTGGTAAAAATTTTAGTTTTTCTCTCTTCTTAAGTAATTTTGCATTTGATATTATTAAGACATTGATTGATTGATAATGTTAAATATCAAATAAAAGAACATTAAGTATGTTAATAAAAAAATTAGAACAAAAAAAATGATTAATTAAGGCAAAAATGTGAAAGTAAATTGAAAGCTTATATTTTTTACATAGGTTATTCATACTTAGAATTTGTAGTAACAACATAAGCAAACTGCCACTTTCTGCCATAAAATGAATGAATGAAGTTAAGCTGCCAGTTGTCGCACAAGGGCATGTGGTTTTGAACACTACAGTAAATAGAAAAAGTTATTTTATATATTTATATTGACTTTTTTGTAGTTTCATATCTTTTAATAAAAATAAAACGATTTATATGTCTTAAATTATGAACATTTACGTTAGTTACAGTGATACTGAATTTAAGACAAAAGGAGTTTTTGGCAACTACTAACTAATAATAACAATAAAGCCTCTTTGTTCAGACATATTAAATTTTACACTATTAAATGCTAGTTGAATTTCATTGTATATTTGTCCTTTGAAAAAGCCCTCTACCATTTCATTCTATTGGATGCCACACTCCTCCATAGCTTTCCAGCCCCTTTGGCAATGTAATCTTCCCAGCGCTTATATTGGCGACCCCTCTTACGTTACTAGTATAGTTTTACTCCATTTTTCTTTTTCTCTAAGAATATGATATCTGATAACTACATTGTGGTTTATTTAACCAGACCTTGAAATAAAAAAATATACATAAACATTCTTTAACATAAATATCGAATCCACATCCATCCATCCATACATTTATTTTAAATGTACACATTTAGGAAAGAAATTAGAAAACATAAAAATATCCCACAACATAAAAATTTTCATATGTATCTGTATTTTTCGATAGAAAAGGAGGACGAATCTACGAACAACTACGTTCACTAGGCTCATCCCTCGACTGGTCGCGGGTTCGATTCACAATGGACCCCAGCATGTGTAAGGCTGTTAACGAGGCCTTCATAAGATTACATGATGCGGGAGATATTTATAGAGCTAACAGATTGGTGAATTGGTCCTGTGCTCTTAAAAGTGCTATTTCTGATATAGAAGTGGATAAGGTAGATCTGGCTGGCAGGACCATGTTGGCTATACCTGGTTATGAAAATAAGGTAGGTGGTGCTATTCTATTTATTTTTATATTATGTCTATTAATTATATATTTTTTAAAAACATTTTCATTTTCCTTGTTCTGGTAACTGAGGCGAAGTGCGGCGTTGAGTTGCGCCACTCGACACGAGACTTCGGCGAATAGGAGTATCTCTTAATGAGAATGAAGTTTCTTAACACTAGGTTTCTAGGTTTCCTCTGCTCTGCTATACGTGTTACAGCGTGAAGCAAATAAAAAATCACATTTGGTTCAGTCATATGTTGTCATTTAATAAATGGCACGATGCCATTTTTTAAATCGACTTAAATTCAGTCAAAAAATTTAAGTAATCCTCACATATATCACCATTTATGTAACTTTAAAGAAATGCAATTAAGCTAATGTTGCATCAAATGAAAAACATTATTAAAGACACTAAAAACAAGGTAATTAATCTCTGTCTTATAACATTTTGTGTAGAAAAAGGAATTCTAATATTCTGTTCAGTTTTCTGTCTGCTGATTAAAGGATTATTCTTAATTTTTAACATAATTCGTTCTTTACTAGAAAATAAATTATATTTAAATTGTTATCATTTCCACCATTCGATAAGACAAAACACGAATGTCTCGAATTCGTGTAGTAATAGGAGATCACAGTTTTTGACACTAGTTTCTCTCAACCGATCCTGATAATAGGATATGCAAAATACTGCTATAATTTTTTATATTTTATATAATTCAGGTGGAATTCGGAGTGTTAGTTCATTTTGCATATAAAGTGGAGGATTCTGAAGAAGAGATTGTAGTGGCCACGACCAGAGTGGAGACCATGCTGGGTGACGTCGCCGTGGCGGTGCATCCCAATGATCCTCGGTAAATGTTGAACTTTGTTATGAATATTGATTGTTATTGATTATGTGTTTGTATGTTTGGGATGATTGTTTTACAATAACATAGGAACGAAGGCATTTCCGAAGCATTTTCGAATACAATCGAATTTTTATTCGAATTCGAATACATTGGAGGCGCTAAAAAAGTATTTTAGCACGGGCGCAAGTTAAGCTCGCTACTCCATTGTATAGAGGAAAGACATTACGTGTTCTTTGGTGGAATTCAACGTCGCGCTTTGTCTACCATAGGTAGGAAATAATTGTCCCCCTCCAAAAGAAATTAAGAGTTTAGAAACTCCCTTCTTTATTTTCTGCTCGAATTTTAAAACTTGCATTTTAAATGACGGAGCTGAACGCCGCACTTTATCTTAAATAAAGTGGGGAAATCTGAACAATTCATTGCTCCAAGTGGGAATTGAATTATGAACTGAATTTATGAAAGTTATTACTTGTTTTATTTTTATTTCAGATACAAGCATCTCATTGGTAGAAATATCTTACATCCGTTCATAAAGAGAAAGCTTCCTGTGATAGCAGATGAATATGTGGATATGAACTTTGGAACAGGTGAGTTTTTCCTCTATATTTTTACTATACATTTCATATATCTTTTATTTCTTATAGTTTAGGTGGAACACAAGGATTAACATACACTTTATTTAAGGACCGATTGAAATAAAACTAATACTAAAAGTTAAGGAAAGTTTGCCAAAATACAATAGTAAAGACTAGCGAAAAAGGTTTTTTATTAAGAAAGAATCATTCATTCTATTACATTATTTTATGCCCCTAATAACATTTCTTGTCATATGTCTCCCACATACAGACACTGATCAGTTATGATTTTGTTATAAATCTATAGATATAAATTATTGATTGTTTTGTTAAACTAAAAAATGTCAATTGATATAATTATGATGTCGATAATGAATTGTTGATATTTATTAAAATAAATAAATAAATTTGAATACCTACCTTAACACTAGATTTCCTCTAGCTATGAAATAGTGAAGTTATAAAAAATAATTTAAATTATAAAAAAATTGTTCGAAGGCGCTGTGAAAATAACTCCTGCCCACGACCCTAACGATTATGAGATAGGAATACGACATAACCTACCGTTCATCACGATATTCGATGATGAAGGCAAGATGTTGGATAATTGCGGTGCCTTTGCTGTAAGTACTGTATTGTTGTTTTGTTTGTTTTGTTTGTGTTGTTGTTTTGTTTGAAATGTAGTATTTTTAATATAGTTTTCTATTATCTGTGGATGCTTTAGGTTTTTCGATTATAAATGTATTTAAACTTAACACGAACTCCACACTTTGAGTGGCGGTGGACTCGTTACCAGAGCGAGGAAAAGAAAATATTTTTTTTTTCATTCCTCCAGTGGTAATCGAACCCACAACCTGTCGCATTTTCATTCACATTCTGTTGTGCCCCTATTCCACGACTGGCCTCTAAAAAGGGTTTTATATAGTTATATCCTACGAAAGATTAATAATTACAAAGAAATAGAAATACCGACACACATTTTATCGATATCGATAGTTCGATAAGTTAGAAGTTTTATAATATACCCTTTTTCATGTAAAGCAATAAGGATATATGTGGCTTTTTTTAATGGTCCTTTGCTTTTTGGTAGGGAAAGAAACGTTTTGACGTTCGTCGCGAAATCATCAAGACTCTAGAAAACGTAAAGTTATATAAAGAGACTAAAGACCATGCCATGGTGGTCCCACTTTGCAGCAGATCCAAAGATGTAGTAGAACCTATGTTGAAACCACAATGGTAAGAAATAAATGTTATATTAGAGAATTGTAGTGCAGTGACAAAGCGTGACCTATAGTTCCGCTACTTAAAACACAATGTCTAGAAAATGCGGAGAAGAGTGTCTGAACACGAGACTCTCTGCCCGCCGTCCTATATGCGGGGGACATGGAGCTCTTTTTTAGTGCAGTGATATCCTTTGGTCCTAAGGTTATCAGTCCGTTGTAGGAGTAATCTCAACAATTTTAAATTATTTTCCCGTTCAAGTAATTTTGTCTCGAATCAATTAAATAAATTACAAAATACTTCCCTTCGTTTCTTATTTATTTATTTAGTTTCATGCTGTATCCAACACATAGTAGGGTAGGCAAAGAAAACCTGGAAACCTAGTGTTAAGATTCTGTTTCCATTAAGACACATGTTTTCCTCATATGCAATAAAAACCTGTATTTGTATTATTTAAAGCATTAAGATTCCGTCGTGGCGCAACGGAACAGGCCCTGGCTGTAAACACGAGTGTTGTGGATTCGATTTCCACTTGGGGGAATTGATTAATTAATTTTTACATTTGCTCGTAACAAGACTAACACAAATCATAAAAAAAAATGTATATGTCGGAGCAGGGGGGGTAGTAGATATAAAAAAAATAAACGAGTAGAACCTCCGACCATGTCCTGGCCTTTGGTTGTACTCGTGTGTGAACACATAGCACATGTACAAATACTTTTAGCAAGGTAATGTTAACATAAATAGTGAAGTGAATAAATAAATTAATATTGAGTAAATAAATAAACCAAATAATAACAAAGCTTAACTGAACGATTTCAAAGTAAACCAAATTATGAAAGGTTATAATTGTAAGTGTAATAAATAACAATATAGGTGGGTAAATAAATAATGTTATGTTATCTTACTCTTTAAATGATGTGTGAAGTTCAGAGCAGTGCCGTGGACTTGTGACCACAATTGTAGGCTTCAGGGGCCCCTTTACAGTAACTAACGCTCGCCTTTCACTGCTCCAGCCTAGTATAGCTACAAATAGGTCTTAACCACATTCGTAACTATAATAATAATTGATTAACTTAATAATCAATTATCCGAATAGTCGAGGTTATGTGGCAGAGCACGAGTAGCGCATCTGACCACACCAGAGCCTCAACTCCAAGTAGATAATTATAAATAAGTCTTAACTACAATTATAAATAAGTTGGTCGAGGTTAGCCAGCGGTGAAGCACGAGTAGCGCTCCGAGCCATGCGGCCCTTTATATAACGTTGACCATGATTCATGGTCTATGGCAAGCGATAACGCGCCTAAAGTGGGGTGATCGATAGGTGACAAATACAAAACTATTAATTTATAATTTAATATACACAGTATTTTATTCACTCTTATTTTATTTCTAAATTCAACGTAATATTTAAAAACATTATTAAACTTATAATAATGGCATAAAATAGTAGAATTCAAAGTATCTACATTACAATGAAATCATTGTTAGTAAAAGGAATTTAAATAAGTATATCGACAATATAATTATATACCCACAATGAGGGTTGCGGGTTGCGGTTTGTGAATTTAATAAAACAACTTCTATACTCCAAGATCAGCAAATTGACAAAAAGAGAGTTATACACCCCACAATTATTATAATCTATTTCTTATAATTAAAAGGTACATCCGCTGCGACAACATGGCGGCTGAAGCGATAAAGGCAGTCAAAAGCGGAGAATTAAAGATAATACCGGACGTCCACGAGAAAATATGGTACCACTGGATGGAGGGCATCAGAGACTGGTGTATATCGAGACAACTGTGGTGGGGACATAGGATACCTGCTTATAGAGTTGTAGTACCTGAAAGCGAGGTAAGCAATCAATCTATCAATCTCTCTAAAAGTAAAGTAGAAGTAAAATAGAAATAAATTGTACACCAATTAATGCATTACAAGAAAGTTCTTAATAATTTGTATGATAGCACAATAAGCCATCTTATTGCTGAGTGAGCAATCTCTTCCAGACAACCTTGGGGTAGAGGGATAAAGGTGTACTGAGTATGTCATCTATCTATTTAAATATGTTTTATGCTTCATACTGTATGGGAACCTAATGTTAAGATACTCCATTCTCGTTAAGACACTTCCATTCCCCAATTTCCAGGCATTTCCAGGAATTTGTAGGCATTGCGTGTTGAGTTGCGGAATTCAACGTCGCGCTTTGCGTCGTTATTAAATATTTCATTTCATTGAGTGGGAATCGAATCTACAGACTGTTGCGTTTACAGTGAGGCACGGTCGGGTGAATGATGAATCTTAACCAGAGCACCTACTCAAAGCTAAGAATAATATATACAACTAGCTTATACCTATGGTATCGACCCCGTGGCCAAACGGAAATAACTAAATAGTGTATGACACACATGCCACATTCTAAGTGCGGGAGGTAACACCGACGCAGGTACAGTGGGTAAGATTAAAACGAGTCACGTGTTACCAGTTACCTGTAGCTCCGTTCCGTTCCTTCCGCTACCAGTAGTTCCTCAGATTAGCGTGTTCAACCATACAAACTTTTCACCTTTATAATATTAAATTTAGTATAGATATATCAATTTATTATAGTATAACATATTTATGTATGTGTATATACGATTTCCTGCTGCAAGGCAGTAACGGTGGTGGTAAAGCCGCGTCGTCGTCGAACCCGCACCGGACGCAAGAAGGCCTCGCGCAAGATTCGAACCCAAAAGCCCACTGTATGTTATATTGCATGCCTCTATACATGTAGAGAGATTTTCTGTTTTTAATGTATTTATAGGACTTACTCCAATTACACGTTTCGATTGGCATTATCTGTATGTTTTTACATTAAAAAAAAAATTATTCGTGATTAATCACTATCTTTAATATTAATGTTATAATAAAATCTTACATTATCTTGCTTTTTAAATAAATACATTTTTATTTTTACGTATCTCATATTTGTTAATTATGTTCTATCTGTTCTCTTGAATGTGAGAACAAATAGCTCAAACTAAACTGTTTCTTAACTTTGACACACTGTATGTTATGTTGTTGCATGCCACTGAACATATAGGGAGTTTTTATAGCCACTTTGATTACTGAGATGTTCGGAAAATTTGTTATTTTGGATTTTTTAATTTGTTGTTTACTGTAATTTGCCCATAACAAGTAAGAAACTGTTGATAAGTCAATTAGTTTCCTATTTTTATTCAACCTTGCGTTATTAATATTAAAAAAATATATGCGGTGAAACAAATATATTTATTATTGATTTATATTGTATTTATTTAATGTTTCCTTGAAATGCAATTCCGCGATTTCGCAAATTCTTACATAAATTATCAATAATAGTTATTTGATGCAGCCATTTTTATTATTATTTTTTTGCTTTTGTATTTAGTGTTTAGTAGAATTGTTATTTTTTATTCTTACAAATAAAATATGCTCAATAATATCTTTATGTTTAAACCTCATTTAGTCTTGTTTACTTATATGGGCTATTTAAAGAAAATTCATATTCATCTACAAATAACTAAGTACAGGACGATTGACCTGTTACGCCCTGAAGTTAGCCAAAGGTGGCTGCGCAGATTTATGTTTAGATTATTTCTTGCATTTTTTTATATTCATTCCAACTTCAGACTAACTTCAGAGCAGTCACGACTCGTCGACCATACAAACATGAGCAGTTTTCCTTATTTTTTCGCAGAATCAAGAAGAACAATGGGTGTCAGCCCATACAGAAGAGGAAGCATTAGCAAAAGCGGCATCCAAATTAGGTCTTTCACCAGAGGAAATTAAATTGCAAAGGGACGAAGATGTGTTAGACACTTGGTTCTCGTCGGGACTGTTTCCGTTCTCGGTTTTCGGATGGCCAGATAATACTGATGATTTGCAGGTATTTTTGTTGTTTTTTAGAGTATTTCTTGCAAGATTTAGGGCACCTAGTGTTAAGTGATTCCATTTCTTAAACAACATTGGAGATGTTACATGTTTTGTAATGTAACTCAACCACGCGTTGGTGCAGGGAAATCGATTTTCTAACCCGTATACGATACAATGTAATTATGTCTAAATTTGTCTTATAACATTAACATTAAAAAAAAGAACAAATAAATTATATCATGATTTCTTTCCAGGCATTCTATCCCGGTACCTTATTGGAGACCGGGCACGATATTTTGTTCTTCTGGGTGGCGAGGATGGTCTTCTTCGGACAGCGTCTGTTTGGGAAATTACCTTTCAAGTAAATTATTGAGTATTTTATGTTTAAAGATTTTGGATTGTCAAATACAATTTAAAAATTGGAACGTACATTTTTAAATTATACTTTGTATTATTTTATACGATTTTAGGTTGTCGTCAAATTTTTCTTATATATTTATTCATATTTGTCCCTCATTTACAGAGAAATCTACCTTCATCCAATGGTCAGAGACGCCCACGGTCGAAAAATGTCTAAATCTTTGGGCAATGTCATCGATCCTGTAGATGTAGTACGAGGTATTACCCTAGAAGAGCTTCACGCTCAACTTGTCGATTCAAACCTGGACCCTCGTGAAGTAGATAAGGCTAAGCAAGGACAGAAACAAGATTATCCTAATGGTATACCTGAGTGTGGGACGGATGCTTTGAGGTGAGCGTTTTGTATAGAAAAGTGAAAGTGTATTTAAAGAAGAAAAGATAAATTGTAGGGATAGTTGAATAAAAATCGATTAAATATGATCTATATTTTTATATTTTAAATGTTGGAGAATTCCATTTCTACTCGTAGAAATTGATTATGTATGTTGATTTCTCCACTTTAGTAAATCAAATTGCAGCGTTGAGTTTTGTAAATTAGGCGGTGCTTGAAGAAAACAGTATATAAACACTAAATTTGCTCTGCAGAGCCTGCTGTAAGCGGGATACAACAGGAAACTGCAATCGTAATAAATAAATCAAGACTTATGAAATTAAAATGACTTACGATTTTTTTTCTCTAATATCGTTCGTTTTTTAGGTTCGCCCTCTGCGCCATGACACAAGGCCGGGATTTGAATTTAGATATACAAAGAGTGCAAGGTTACCGTTTCTTCTGTAACAAACTGTGGAACGCTACTAAATTCGCTTTAATGTACTTCCCTAAAGGCACTGTGTACAAGGTAATATAGATTTATATTTAATATAGTGTATATTCACTCTGTTTTATTTTATTTTATATTTTTTAATGATTTAGTAATGGTGCCGTCGCTCCCCAGTGGGACGGCTTCGGAATGTAAGTAGAATGGTTGTTGGTTTGACTCCCACTTAATCCATTCAATATAAGAATGGATTTTCATTTATCCACTTTTATATTGAGTTTTATGACACAACACTTAGTGTTCCGATTATGAGTAGGAATGTCTTAAACGAATGTCTTAAAGGAACGGAGTATAGAATGTCTTAAAACTAGCTTTTCTACCTTCACAGCTATATAATTAGTTTTTTTTTATGTCCTCGCTTTCATAAGACGAAGGACGGTGCTGAGTTCCACCACTTAGCATATAGTGTCTTAATTCCGCATTGGAAACAGTGAAAGTACTTTTACTTAACACTAGATTCAGTGTGAAGCTGAATAAACATTGGCATATATATATTAATTTCTTACTAGGTACACCCTCCCTCTCTACCGTCCGGCCTTTCCTCAATAGACCGCTGGATGCTCTCAAAACTGTCTCTCGCTGTTCAAAAAGTAAACATTGGCTTCCAACAATACGATTTCCCGTCAGCCACCACTCATTGCTATAATCTGTGGTTGTACGACCTTTGTGATGTTTATTTGGTGAGTTATTTAATTATTATTATATAATATATGGTATGAATAGAAAGACATATATTGCTTTTAGAAAAAATATATAAATATATAAAAAGATAAAAGTATGTAAGTGTTAAAGATATTGTGTTTTGATACCCAGCATTATTTATCTATATTTATAAAAGGAAAAGTTCCCACATTAGACGCACGCACAACCGTAACCGCTGATGGTAGAAACGTGAAATTTAGACAGATGTATAATGTCATAATGTATATGAATATATAATTCACTAAGAAGGGATTTTGAAAAATTTTAAACCTGAATGGAGGTTTAAAGTTTAATTTCCACAAAAATATTTAAATCTGCAATTCAGATTTTTAAAGATATTTCATTGAACACATGTTTCATGCTTTTTTAAGATTCACCCTCTAAACTTAAAGTAATTTCATTATTATATTTAATAAATATTCAAGCGGCTTCGCCCGCTGAATTATACGAATATTTATTGCTCGCAAAAGACACAGAAGTGACAGTATCAACACTAACAAAAAAATCTTCATTCCAGGAATACCTAAAACCAATCTTTGCCCAGGGCACAGAAGAACAAAAAGCATCAGCAAGATCAACACTATACACTACATTAGAATTTGGACTTAAACTGTTAAGTCCCTTCATGCCATTCCTCACTGAGGAGTTGTATCAACGACTACCGAAGGAAGAGTCGTGTGTGTCTATATGTGTTGCTGATTACCCTACTGTAAGTTTTTTTTAAGGTTATTCCGTACTTCTTTTTTTGCATCACTTTTGGTGAACCAGTCTTTATCTTTCTGCAAAACCTTAGGCTCTGCACTTAACAAATTATATTAAATGGTTAAAAAGTGAGAAAAAAACAATCATTCCTTATATTACTTCAGGAGAGAACTTTCCCTTGTAAAGTTAAAACAAACCAAAGTTTCAACAAAATCGACAATTAATTCTAGGAATCAATTACCCCCTGGCGTTCAGAACAGTTAGAAGCCAATGTGGAGACCACCCTCAAGATCATTCATCTCATACGTTCCACTCGATCCGAGTACAACTTGACCAACAAGCAAAAGACCACCGTCTACTTGGTGCTAGCTGATGATGTACAGGAGATCCGGGAGCTGTTCCTCAAGCTCCAGATACTGGGGAACAGTGAGCTGAGTGAGGAGGAGCCGCCTATTGGTTGTGCTATATTAACGGTGTCTGACAAGATTGTGGTGCATTTGGTTTTGAAGGTAATTTAGATTACATTTCTACTAAACCATTTAATTATTTGTAGATGATCAAATATATACTAATATTAGTTTTATAAAATTGTAACCAAAAAGTAAATATAAAAATTGGCTTTATTAATTGCTTCAAATATTTTACAGGGCCTTATCGACCCACAAAAGGAAATAACAAAACTCGAAAAGAAAAAGGAAAATCTATCGCAAACATTAACTAAATTACAACAAGCAATTTCAGCAGAAGATTATTTAATTAAAGTACCAGTGGAAGTCCAAAAACTTAACTCAGAGAAAATGTCACAATCTCGAGGAGAAATAGAGAGGTTACAGGCAGCTATAGAAACATTGAAACTAATGTAGTTAATAGATAATCTATAGTAACATTATATTATATAGGTTATTAATAATTTTATATTGTTTTGGTGTGATGTTATGAATAAAGAATATACAAATTTAGAATAAGAAATGCACATTAAGCTTTCTTTTATTCTTTGATGTATTACCGATTATTAAACTAAATCAGAGGTATAGACCACAAAAGTAAGTGAGCAAAGAAAGAAAATAAGAATAAGGCTAATTTGTCAGTATTGAAAGATGACAATATGCGCTATGAGAACATAAATAATATTATTTAAGTAATGATTTACTAATGCACTTAGAATGTATTCTTTAAATAAATTTGTGTGTTTCACCATCTATCACCATTAAATGTACAAGTAATAGAAAAAACTTCCTTAAATTTGGGCACTTCTTTAATTTTGTATTTTTCACAATATGAGTTGACATTGCATAAAAAGTTATAATACTTATTATCATTTTTTAGTTGAATATGTTTTCTTTCATCTTAATGTAGATTTTTATAAAAGAGAAGAAAGAGAAAGAAGAAATTTTACTCTAGTATATTGAGATAAAAAGTTAAATAATAAATAGAATCAATTGGACCTTAAATGGATATTATAGGTTTTTTAGATAAGGTATTTACAAGTGCACCGTGTTGTCCATTTTACTGTATATAAAGTTGCATTTTATTGTACATTTTGGTTCCTCATATTTTTTGTTATTAAAGTTTTGTTCATCGTAACATTATATAAGTATTTATGTAAGTCAATTAATTCACATTGAAACATGCAATAGGCTAACATTTATTAAGTCTGTATTTTCAAATTTTAATTTGATTTAAGATGTCAATTTAGTAACGCATTGTTCCCTTTTTTAACCTTTAACTATTCTTATCTTAAATTAAAGAACAATTTAAAAAAAAAGACATCTTTGTTCAAAAAACAATAATCTATATTACCTGATTTCATGGTTACCTCTTATTATTTATTTATACTTTTGCAATACATCTTTATGCTTGAATACGAAGTTTTATTTTACCTTTCTATTATTGGATATAGTATTTAAATAATAAATTTTATTCTCTGTTCAACATTTCAAGGGGAGCCTCATAAGTATCGGTTCCCTCGTTATGTTATAGATCATTCTTCTGAGCATATAGTTCTTGTGGATGGAGGTAATATGGGGCAGACTGAGCCCATTCTAGAATGGTATTGTGTCCAAAAATCTTATACACCAGTACCTCCTAGAAAATATCTATAACTACACCCATGTGTATTCGTGTTTACTATTGCATTTCGTAGAGACGGGGGCCACTTATTTGGCTTTAATCTAAAGTCCTTAGTCCTCGTCTACGGTGATTGCGTATAATAATTCCTTTCAATAGTCTTGTTACCGATTCTGCATAAAAATATCTTATAATTTTTTTCTTTTGGCTTTAGAAATCTCATTAAAAATCAAAAGCAGAATTTCACTCACAATCAAAAAACTAGTACTAAAAATATTTTATATTGTAAATAAAATGTGAGAAATGACTGACCTTTTACCATATTTATTTTACGGTACATAAGTAGCGGCAAGAAAATTATAAAAACGTATTTTAGATCATTTATAATCTAAAATATGTCTTACAAATAATGACACCTTACTTAGTTCACTGCAGTCACTGTATTATTTACTTTTATAAAGCACTTTAACTTGATCGCATTCATACTAACTTTAATTTGCAATATTGATCTCAGCTGTTAATCTGTTATTGATTTTGTCATACGCCTTTGGATAAACGTCAAAAGAATCTTGACTTGAAAATTTGCAGGATAATGGTGTCGATACAAAATTGATAATAATTCTCAATTAATTATTATAATGTATATAGTAATATAAGATACATATTATCATAATATTGAGTTAATTTATCATATTAATTATGGAGTTTCCTACATTGGGCGAGCATTGTCAGAAGGTAGATTGCAATCAAGTGGATTTTCTGCCTCTTCAATGTAAATGTGGGAAGATATTTTGCCGAATTCATTTTAATGAGCACTGCACGTCCGGGGACTGCGAGCTGGCGCCGAAACCTAAAGAGGTCAACTTACAAAATGATGATCAAATATACAGATGTTCCTACAAGGGGTGCAGAAAGGGAAACCTACATGAAATGCTCTGTATTAAATGCAAAAGGCATTTCTGTATCGAACACAGATTTCATGAGTAAGTTATTTCCATTTTATTACATATTTATTATACATATTTATATAATGTTTCTTATTTTATTTGATATATCTAATTTTTTATCATTATTGGAATATTAAGGATAGAAAAACATTCTTTTACCTCTTTTTACTTTTACGCTGTATTCTGTACATAGCAGGGTAGGCAGCCCTCTGCCTAATGGTAAGACACTTAGTCCCCATCAAGACACTACCATTACCCAAATTCAAGAAGCATTGCATGTTGAATGTTGGAACTCAATGACAGGCTTGAGGAAATGAAACTATTAAATATTTCATTTCTTCAAGTGAGAATCGAATTGTGCTATGATTGGCCTTAAATTTCTTTACTTAACAATAAAACTATTTTCTGCTCCATTCAGATTTTCTCTTTTCTGCCAAGTATTGGATGTGTTAGTGTTATGTTTAGTAGCAGTGTAGTGTAGTGGCTGAGCATAGATTATAAATTTTTCTATATTTATATGGCATTATGTAAAGAATCATCTGAAGTGAGTATATGCCATAGCGAAATGCATAGCGAAATTATGAATGGCACTGGGCTTAGCCTTTATTATTTGACTTAGTTCTATAGAGCTATTTATTCCTTCAGTATATTTTTATATAAATTTAATGCAAACAAATCTAAACAATAGTTTAACTTCACACTGTATCTCATATATAGCAGGACAAGAAGAGGCCTAGTGTTAAGACACTCCCCACTTCTTCAGATCTCAACACCACATTCTAACAAAAAAAATATTTATTTCACAGATCATGTCCAGAGATTGATGATGAAACAATGGCTGCAAAGATAGAGCAGTTTGAAGCACCCAGGCGGAAATTTCAAGAGGCCAATAAATTTATTCAAGAAAAGGTAAGTGTTTTTATATATATTGTAGTTTTCGTTTTTAATTTTTTTTATTTATATATCCATTTTTTATTTTATTTTTTATTCTGCAGATTACAGAAAATATAAGAAATGCATTGCAATCATCAGCTAAAGTGAAAACTGCATCAAAAATTCATTTAATGAGAATTAAGCAGAAAGCATTAGGACCTAAGTCTATTCCAGTCACCGAAAGAGTATATTTTGCTGTTAAAAAACCTTTTACCACAGATCCAAAATCAGTTAAAATTATTAAAAATATAGATAATATAAAGCCTTTAGGATCAGTAAGTTTAGAGCCAGATTTAAAAGACACTGTGCCACTATTTATATCAACAAAATGGAGTTTGGGCAGATCTATAGATAGTATTTGCGATACATGTAATATTAAAAATGATAACAATAAAATGGGCGATACTAAATTAAGAATTTTCCGACAGTTAGATGGTTATTGCATAAGTCCTATAAAAATGGATGTAGAAATTTCTGAATTGTTAAAAAATCTAGTTTTATTAGAAGGAGATAAGTTAGTTTTAGAATATATTGATAGTAATCTTTTTACTAATTTAGATGATACAGCTCAAATATTTTTAATTTAGTCTATAATTGTTTTTAAATATATATTTTTTATCTTTCATATATTTTCTTTTCTTTTTTTGTGTTCAATGTAAACTTAAATATTGCAAATATATGAAAATACAAATTAATATTTTCACTGTGGTTCACAAAACAACTAGTTTCTTATTTTCATGTTTTACATTATTTGACTATAAGCTATCTATAGCTTATTATTGATATCTGATGGGATTCCAATTATCACTTCTCCTTTTTACACTAATTTACTTTACTTTATTCCAAAAATTAAACAAATTTGTTATAAGTTCTGGGCAGAGTATTTTTATAAAAGATCTTTAGAAAAAGGTGTCTGGTATAAAACGATCCAACTACATCCATTATCATCACCATAGATAAATAATCAAGTTCTATGTAGGAAAAAGACAATTGCAGCGCTTAGACTTCATGCTGGACACATACCAGGCAATAAATTTTAGTATTTAATGGGCAAGTCAACGACAACTAGTTGCGACTTTTGCAATTCTAATTGAGTTGATGATGTCTACCACGCGAAGAACTTAGGACAATAATAAGCTACAGATTTCAAGAAATAACTTTTTGTAATGCTGTGTTGGCTTCACCTCTTTCAGATGAAGCCAATATACTTTATGAGTTAGCAATAACCCGCTTAACTTAAGATATATTGTATTAAAATTATATTTTATTTAAGTTAAACTTACCAGGGCGAGATATACGCATAAGCGACAAAGCCCTTAAATTAGATTAAAAAAAAACATGCTTCCCATAGACTATAAGCTATCTATGCTTTAGATAGGTGCCTTATCAAAAATATCAGTGAGAAATAAAACAACAATATATACTTAAATAACAAATCAACTTTATTATGAGGTAAATGAAAATACAGTAACAATAAATAATCCTACAATTATAATTAACATTATAATAATATCAGGTGACTTAGAGTTTATATTATGATATATTTACAACATATCAGCGTCGCCATTTTTCTTTATTCGTGACTTGATCGGTTATATTCAACGAGAGGCAGTAGAGGGGGCGCGGAGGGGTTGGTGTGCGCGGTGGGGGGAGGGGTGGCCGCCATCTTGTATCTCTCTATCAACCAATTGCATTTCCCCGTTCTGCTTATTAACGTAATGAGATCTCGGCGGTATTGTTTAGTTAATATTGCATACAAAAATGGATTGGCGCAAGCGTTTAAAGGGTAAAAGAATACGAGGAGGACTTTGCCGTGACTGACGTCGACTAGAGGTATTCCGGCCAGGGCGGTAACTCCGAAAAAAGCGACGGGCGCCCAGCAAAGTAGATCGGTGCCTATGAGAAGCGCCATTTTGTTAGCTATCCTCCTTTCGGCTGCCGCTGCTGCCCCCCTACCTCCGTATTTCTCCCCTCCCCCGCCCAACGACCTATATATCTGGACATAACACACAACTATAGTGACCCAGGCTACGGCATTTGTTAAAAATAAGCCTCCTTGATATATAGCGTCACCCACGTTTTCACTTTCTACCGGCAAGCAAATTGAGGTAGAGGAATAGTCCGATACTCCAGTCAGCGGTAAGCTGGCCATCATGAGGGAAAACGCCCATCCACCCGCCATTATCTTAGCGGCCGCGCTCATAGAAATTCGCCTCTCCAAATATATAGCGTAAGTGATCGCGAACCATCTTTCCAACGTGACAATTGTAAGCGTAAAAACAGAGAGCTGACCGGAGAAAACGGAGAAAAACCCAGCTATTTTGCACCCCACACCGTATTGCCAGTCGTAGGCGTAATTGAAGAATTCCCCATAAGATCGGAGATCGACTGAGGCGACCATAGCGAGATAGAGTCCAGTGCACAAATCGGAGAAGGCAAGATGGCACATAAGGAAGCGAGGGACGGAGAGTTCGCTGCGGTTGGTGAGTAGAACGAGCAGGACGGCGCCGTTGCCGACGACTGCGGCGGCCACCACGAGCCACACGCAGGCGCGCAGCCACGACCACCCCATCACGTCCTCGCACGGGTTGAGCGCGTCGGGCCGCGGCGTGCACGACACGTGTCGGCGACTGAGAGAAACAGTGTTGATTAGATACAGACAAATAAAATTAGTTTTTTTATGTCTATAGATAAGTATTATGATGTGGAATAAATGTTATAAATTCTCTTTTTGAAATCTTTACATCCGAAGGAATAACCTCACCTTACCATAGTAGGAGGTAAGGTATTCGTAATGGATTTCAAAACTATCGTGATTGAATAATTTTATTTTCTCTGAGACTACCCCGCTAGAGATATAGCGGGAAGCTAGTTATTTTTCAAATTTAGATATTTGTGTTTTATTTTTAGTTTGTTTTGTTTTCATCTCTTTATTGTATTTTTTTATCTTTACACATCTACCTTATCTAATTGTGCATAATTTATTGTAAACCTATTTTATTCAAAAAGCCTGCGCTTAAGCATTTCATTTTCGCAGTTAAAACCTATATGAATATAATATCTATGTAAATATTTTAAAATTAAAGCGATTTAAGGATCGTGGAAGGTGGGAGTAAAGGGAATATTAATATTTAATTATTTATATAGGTATTTCCGGTTATCACCAAGGCTGGTGGTAAGTTCCGCCACCAAAAATATAAATATTTTTCGTAAACAATATCTACATATTAACGCCATATTGGTTAAGCCGGGGTGAGCTTGGCCAAACGCGATTATTGTGTTAAAATTCTTCGAATATTTATAATTAGTCTTTCAATATGCAATATCTCTATAGCTTTATTAACTTATCCAATATAAAGCTTAAAAATAAAGTTATTTAAAGAATATGAATTACCTGAGACTAAAATTACCACAATCGGCGTAAACAGTAACGCCTAAACTTTTATTAACGGGCTCTCGAAAGTCCTCATCGTAGTCTTCAAAGCTACCGGAGTCAGAAAAATACTCCTCGCTCGTCCACGCTACGTATTCATCACTAGTGGTTATATCTTCATAGACGCTACAATTGAATTAATATATATTTTGAATACATTGCGAAAAGTATTGCAATTTAAATCTCAAATGGTTTTTAATTTTCAAATTTCTTGCTAAGTCATACATTTTATGGAAAAACGTTTAATTACTTGGGTGTAGTAGTCGTCATGCCATCATCAACAGAATCTGTAGATCTGCGCTTTCGTGTTTGTCTTTTATTAATTTCCGCATTTCTACCACATCTCTGTAAAATAAAACATGAAAATAATTATTCAATAAATATTTATTGACACCAATAGTAGTGATGTTGGAACATTGAATTGTATGGAATTTGTGGATATTCCCACATGTGGTAACGTTCGTTATGAGTGGAAAAATCGGTTTTAAATTTTGTCGTTCGACCTGCGACGACTGAACGGATAACTTAGATTGGAGTGGAAGTGAGAAGTGGCGTAAGGAAGTGAGTAATAAATATTAAATCAAGATTTTTTTGCCCGAAGTAGGATTGAAAAATATTTATTCGTGAAAACAAATTAATGTTTTCGAGACAATCGTAACATGTAATAGCTGTGTTTACATAATTTTTATGTTCATATTTTTTCATGTTTGTATTAAGAAAAAGAAAAGCGTAAAAAGTTTAAACATTATGGAATTCAGGAGGATAACATTGTGTAGAAATAGATTAATTAACACGGCTCCTGTTTTCGGTCAAATTTGCAAAAAAAATTCTACCAAAATGTTTGGGAATACCATAGATCACTTAGGGCTCATAAATCAGATAAACAACATTTACTAATCAAGTACTCAGTGCCTGGCAGGCTCTATTGATTTTCCTCCCACCGGCTGCCGCGGAGCCCGGCGCAGCGCTCGTCTCAATCAGTTTAAAATAGGGTTTGCATCTATGCACTCGGGATAACAGGTAGTTGCATAAATTGCCCATAAATTTAAAATTTTGCCCATAAACTAAAATTGTTGCTCGTAAATTACGCTACTATAGACCCATACCCCAAGCTTCGCCAGGCTTATTGCACATTCCAGTTGAGATGAGATTGGTAAGTTATATCTTCTTATTAATTGCCACGAGGGTCATTGTATCGAACCACTTATCCGTATATGTATGAAGAAAGGGTTAATTATACTAACGCATAGGCTTTGCTGTTGCATGCCTGCAGTGGTTCACTTGTTGATAGCGGCACATGTGTGATAGCAATATAATATGCAAATAAGGGATGGATAACCTAATTACCACTATTTTGAGTGGAAAAAACGTGCAAAATTAAAACACTAGCGAATATTTTATAAATATTTTTTCTGTGCATATAAAAAGCTTCTCGCGAGCGAATACCGCTTTTTAATTATCACCATCTCAATTTTTTTTTTCATAAACTATTTGTGTACTTCCGTTTGGTGTTACTTTCTTAGTCATATTTGTATCTACATATGCCTAAAAGCATAGGTATATGCAATATCCAGGGCCTACGATGTGCAGCGTAGGTCACATAAGGGTGAGGGGAATAGAGGGGAGTAAAGAAACAGTGTTGTTATGGAAGAAAGGGTGGTGGTGAATTTGTGTGGAACTGGAAGGGTCCACACAAATTAGAGACCTGCAGAAAAAATAAGTGGGGCAAGATTTGGCCCCCAAATATTGAATTTTAGTTAGGTGAGGACGTCTCCCGGGCAACAGTTAGGGGAATTAGTCTTTGTCGGATTTTCGATCAGTAATTATCTATAGATAGCCGAGGCTCAATGTTGAGGCCGAATGTATTGAATATATCATTATTAGTTATTTTTTAATAGTATTTAAGATAAAAAATGTACTAATTCGAAATGCTTCATTATTGATTAAAATACGTGCCATATTTGTAATCGGTAAGTCTTCAATTCCAGGTAAGTTAAAAAATTAAATGTAAATTACTACTTAAATAACATACGATTTGGACACATATAGGAAAGTAAACCTATGATCTATGAGGAAGAATAACTATATACTAGATTTTCATATTTTGAAATAGGTATGTAGAAGCATTCGATCCCAAGCTTTGTTTATTCAATCCATGAAATATATAAAAAAAATATATATTTTATTAAATAGATATTACTAATACAGTGTACGTGTAGATTGTCTCGTTATTAACAGTGTATACAAACCTCAGCCATAATGGCTAGCTGCGTTTCGTACAGCGCGTGCCTCGCAGGGTTGTGTCGTTCCGGGAACGCGAACGCGCAGCAGTGGAAATGATGCGTCAGATACGCTTTTTCTAATCTCTGTTATAAAATAGGTTATACAATTTGGTCAAAAGTAAATAATCCTACTAATATTATATATTATGTTTATGAAGATGGATGTTTGTTCCACATTCACACAAAAACTTATATACCTATATTTACAGGTTCAAAGACTATAAATATTATGAAACGGATAAAATTTCGTATTTTCGTCGTACTTATTAGGTCATTTTTCAGATTACGATTGGAAAATAATAAAAAAAATCTTATATCTTACCTGAAATTCATAAATAGACGGAATGTATTTTAAAGTTGGAGTTTTTTCTATCCTGAGTATTTCTAAATTCTCAAGACCTTTAGTAGGTATAGATGTTATTGCAGTATTGCTCAGATCTCTGCATCAAAAAAATACAAATACATTTGTAGAACTATTATTTATAATTATTATTAAATTAGTAAAGTACTTCTATACATAAGTCATCTATATTATATTCATTTATTTTGTTAATTAAATACATGGAAATTATAAAATATCATAAATCTATCTATTTCTGTCCATAAAAAGAAAAATATAAATTACTTACAATTGTCTCAGTAGAAGATTCCCAGCAAATGCCATATCATCAATTCTTTTTAGCTTTGTGTTTCCTCTAAAACTCCTGTAAAGAGACAATAAATGATATACTTAAATCTTTTAATAAATAAAATAATCTACTAAAGGACATCTATACATACAAATAAAATCGAATTTCTCTCTATTATTTCAAAATAGTCTTTTTTTTTCAAGTATGCACATGAAGAAAAATCGTTTAAAAGATTTACACTGAAATATAGGAGTTTGTTGTGAACCCAATGCACTGCAATGCAGTTATTTTTCAACGCGGATTTCCCCCAGAATCGGGATTTCCGCATACCTACAGACTATCTAGATTGATACAAAATATTTAAACATTTTTCTAGTAGATGTTAATATTTTAATCGGGTCAGGATTGCCTCAACACACTAGAAACAATATAATTACAGAATTTACTCTAAAGTTTGAATTAAATCCAGTATGATTAAATTTATTTAAACTTATATCAATTTATGGTATTTATGTTATGGATATTTGATGAAGATGATAATTTTAATAACAATCGTTAAAATCGTTTAATCTGTTTTCATACTGTTTAACATCTAAAGTCGGTTAGATATAATCTTCAGTACTTACAACTTAGATATCTGTGAGTTTTTGAACGCGTGAGCTGGCACTTCCTCAATCAAATTGTAGTTCAGTGAACTGCAAAGATAAACTATATCTTGTTGATATGATCACTAAATATTTAACATACTATATTAGAAACAAATAATAAACCATTTTTATATAAATATAAACAATAACAGCGCAACAAAATAATAAAGAAAATATATTGTGTAAATAATTCGTTATAAGAACTTGGCGAACGTTATAAGAATCTTTAATTTTTACGTTTCTGTGTTTTACAAAAAAGAACTTAATTTATGATTTATACTTTTACAAAACTTAAAATAAATTATACATTCTTTTTTTTAATTAATTTTTTAAATTCTTTATATTGTACATTACATACATTATACTTCGATTATCTAACTTTTTAACTAAAATAAAACTAAAAATAACAAAAAATAACATTTACAATAAAACAACTGATTAAAGTATAAAACAAATAAAATAGCATAATCGGTCTGTACCTGTACCTACTTACACTTGGTCTGCGCGGACGCGGAGCGCGTGCGTAGGGATGCGCTTTATGTGATTGCCTTCGAGATCTCTGGAAATATTTATTTACATAGCGTAAAAACAATTAAACATGTAATGATTAAAAATTACTAGTCATTATTTTTTACAATATTTTTAACATTTAAAGTGTTATTTTACATCAACAAAAACAAAAGAAAAGTATTTTATTAGAATACTTATGTATAAAAAATTAAAGCTAGTTTTGAACCAACGTCTTTGACGGCTTGCAATATACACGGCCTCACATCCCGTCAAGTTCAAACAATATGGAATTTAAAATATGCGCTGCAAAATATAATCTCTCAAACATTTGAATAGTTTCTAAACTAGATAAATTAATTAGATAGGCAAATATAAACGTTAACCTTTCAATACATTTTATTTCAGTGATAACTTACATAGCTTGTAAATAAGACTGAGATGTGTTTCCATTATTCTTGTCGTGCACGTGACTCAAGTTGGGCACTTCTGTGAGACCGCATGTTGTGATAATGCTTGAAATAAATACAAATTAATATTACTTCATAAATATTTAAATAACCATATGAATATAAATTATAATTTTCGAAGTTTCTTAAGTTAACTATACACAGACAGATATGGAGATGTTTTGCATAGTGACAGCCTAGGGTTTGAAAATACATGTTTTTCTGGGTTTTATCCCGGTTTTCTTTAGAGGTTCCTTAAAAAAAATTAAAGACCCAATATGACAATTTACTTTAAAAACTGGAAGGAAGTGATTGAATTTTGGCATGATAGTTTAAAGTTTAAAGGCTAATAAAGCAACTTATATACTAGTTGACATTTTGGAGCTATTTCAGTAGGAAAAATAAAAATATGATGCAATCAAACTACGTCGACTACTTGCAAGTGAACCCTTATTATATCATAATTTGAAATAAAACTCTTAATGTTAAAAACTACAAATAAACTTTTTATCTTATTATTTAATTTAACCACAATTAAAAATAAGAAATTACAATTAATAGTTTTTTAATCTACCATAAATATTATTATTTTAAACGACAACATTGGTCGACATTAAGACAAGTAGTAAAGAGGGTATATTTCCATTTGTCGGGACTAGCTCAAATGGCGAAGTAGACAATAAAAAGTAATCTCCTTCGTGTATTCTGCCGACAACGTGACATTGGGGAAGTGATTGGTCCTCAACTGGCACGCTCGAAGCGCCATATATTAAGAACTGAATTGACAATAAAAAGGAAGTAAAAGTTTTTCATAGTTTAGAAAAGTTGATTTTGTGGTTAGGTGACGTGGTGATGCAGATACATTTTAATAATTGGTATGTTCGTTACATTTTTTTATATTTTAATACTAGTGGACCCGAACGCGGCTACGCCCGCTTGAACTAAAGGAATATTTATTAAACATATTAATGAAATTATTTTCGGTTTTCAATAGAATTTGTAAGAAAATATAAGCCTAAATAATTAAAATAAGTTAAAAAAGAATAATAAGTGGAGAATTATTATTAGACAAAATATCTGAGTAACCGATATGAACAAACAAAAGGAGTAAAAGTAACTAAAGGAAATTCTTAATATTAGAAAAAAATGTACCTAAAGTTTGCCGTACACGCGCACGGCAAACTTTAGGTACATTTTTGTATATGAAATAATTAATAATTATTGCGAACAATATTAAATAAAATCCCAAATGATTAAAATTACGATATTTTAAGTGTATAACATCGGTATAGATAACCGAACTGAGATAAATTAATAAATAGTAGTAAAAATTAACAGTAATTCGAAAATATATAAAAATTTACAAAACCATCAAAGTCATCTGCCCGTTCGCGTCGTGTTATACAGTAAACCATCTTACGTATAATTTCCATCTAGATGAAATGCTAAAAGTGACTATTATTATTTTCATAAGGATGAATATGTTTTGTTAATGTATAAAAATCTATATCTATAGTATATATCAACGCGGACTTTTTTAAACAATATTTAAGGGACAATATTTTTGGAGAATATTGTTTTTGTGTCTCATAAGGTTGAGTCGGCGCGCGCCATGTATGCGTTAAGCAAACTTATTTTGGGTGACGTTTTCTAACAACAAACTTTGCAAATCGTTGCTTAGCAACGGCGGTTGTTATAAACATGGCGGAATAAATTGCATGTCAAATTAATAAGTATTTTAATATATTGGTATATATCGAAAATATTACAAATATGAAAAAAAAAGTATCATATGTTCATCCCGAGACCCTCAAGTATATCTATATGAGTATTTTATCACAGTTAAATTAGCGGTTTGGCCCTGATTGCGTAAAAGACAGACAGACAGACAGAGTTACTTTTGAATTTATAATATAGGTATGGATAATAATTAATTAAATAATTTATTGATATATTAACCCTCTGTATATAATAAATACATACATAAAATAATCATTTTAAAAAGTTTCTATTTTACTATAAGTATAGGTAGGTTTTTTTGTTTAACAAAACAATTGAACATCCTTATGGGTACTCTGGGTTGGGGCAGCTGACAGGCAAGGGGGCAATTCACAATTAGGATCTAATAACTATGAACATTCAATTGTATATTTAACATGTACAACAAACAATATAGTTCATGACGCCACGTCATGGTCTAAGATGGCCTACACTGATAGCACACCGGAAAATTGTAAAGGAAAAAAAAAGAAATTATAAAAGAAGTTTTAAATAGATTTTGTCAAGAACTACGCAAATTACTTGTCAAGTAATGAATTTATCTGTTAACTATATTTTGTTTTTAAATTTTAACTTACCTCCAGTCCACAAAAATATTAGTTAGTTATCTTATTATGTTAAAAAAAGATTTAAAAAAATATTTAGATTTTTTTTTGGGGCGCCCTTTGGGTGAGACCCTTAAAACACGAACGTAATTCAGTGAATTAAGTAAATAATTCATAGGGGCGGGCGACGGGTCGCTAGTAGGTATATTGATAAATTTACAAATAATTGTTATGCTATAGATAAAAATACATACGTACAATGTGCGCAGTTCGGGCAGGGCGGGTAATGGCGCTATTTTGTGCAATAAGGGCGCTTGGGTTATAAATCTGAAAAAAAATGTTAAATGTACTGAATATTTACTTATTTATTTATATCAACAAAATTATTCTATTTGTTATCAATGAAGTGTATATAATTATATATTTCAATATTAAAATTTATATATTTATCATTTACATACGTGCATAAATACTATATATAACATAATTTAATAGAATTTATATATTTTATACCAACTGCCGTCGACTGAACCGGTAAGGAGTCGTAACATTTACACCTACCCCCTTGTCGACACATCTTTTATTATGACCGTCGACGCTTGCCACGCGATGCGTTTCTTATACGTTCCATTGTTTTCTCACTTATTTGTTAATATTCTTGTAATTATCGTGTTCCCTTTTATATACATATATGTTTTCGGACTTTTATATAAACTGTGTCGTGATTCATTATCTTTGTTCAAACTATATGTAAAAGTGGCGTTGAATATACTCAGTGTTAATCGTAAGTAGACTTTTTATTATTCACTATCAACATTACAGGACCCTTAAGAGTAATTATAATTACGTTCAACCCGGTATTCTCAGCCAGGAATTGTAAAGGAAGGAAGGAAGGAATTCTGAGATGGATGGAAAGCAAGGAACGGGGTGTTTAGACATTATTTTTGACATCCTGCTATATGTACGGGAAATAATGTGAACCTATAAAAATATAACATAATGAACAAATAAAAAAAAACCGGTTTGTTGAACCTTCCAACGTTGTAATGAATTAGGCTAAGCGTTCTTCTCGCGTAATGATTAGATATATTTAATTTATGGTTATTTAAACCCTCTAGGAGACAAAGCGGAAACAAAGCGTTGACTTTCCCCACTCAACGCGCAATGTCTCGAAAATTACGTGTGCGGCGCGTGGGAAATGGAATGTCTTAACTTTAAGCCACTGTCTAATTATGCCAATATTATGCAATTCGAAATTATGAAACAATAACAATATGTATCTACAAACTTCTTAGAGATGTTTATATTTCCCAAATCCGAAAATAACTTTTAAAAACAATTATGACAGAGATAATTAGTGGTAATAAACAGCTATAAGTGTTTTAATATGTTTTAAGTAAGCAACAGTTAAAAAATCTTTTTGTGTCCACATCTTTTATTGTGTGGATTTAGGAAAATCCTAGAGATCTGCGCGCGGATAATTTAGGCTGTTTTTACAATTATGTTATGAGATTATATTAATTTTAGTTTGAAATCCCATTGTTGCATAATATTGACTTTATTAAAAAATATATATTTTTATTACACAAAATTCACAACACTACTAAGTACTAAGCAATGTCTTGAATTCAGGCGCATCCTCCTTTGCCTACTTTGCTATGTCTTCTTCCTCCTGGCATTAATCCCGGCTATTGCCAGGGTCTGCNTAAAATATACTTAGAATTAATACAGCAATAAATACCTACAATGATTTGAGATTAGGCATTTTCGTCAGATCTTCAACAACTATGTGCTCCAAGTCCGGTGCGTCCATCACTGTTCTGTGAATACATATATTTTAGAAATTACAAAAAAGAACTAAAACGACTAAAGAATCTATTATCTTTGAGTAAGCAAGTACTATATACTAAATAAATATTCTAGATCGAGGAATTACAAATATTTCATTCTTTCGAATTGGAATCGACAACCGTCGTGTTTACAATCAATCGCTGTGCTGCGGGGACGGGAAAAAAGGGGAATTTCCATTTTACGTCTCAAAATTCACGTAAACTAAATTGTGGGCGACGATTATAAACTTAGAAATAAGTATCCTACTTTAAAGTATACATAGATGAAGTAGAAAAACAATATAATTATAATTACATGCATTCGAAGTTAAAGGTACAATAAAAGAGATTAGTTCCGAAACCGAATAAATGTTGATAAAATTTCATCAACTAGTTCAAAGAAACAATTTACTTGGTTTACTTTGCTAAATGGATTGTTTGCTTGCTCCAAAGAATAATGCGTACATTATTATTAATTGAAATTTTAACTGAACTTGTAAGGAGAAATGCTATTGAGCAGCTTAAAATGAATTTGATTACATAGAGGAGCTCGGACAGTGGAGGAGAGTGTTAAAAAGCGGAGAGCAGAAGATAGAGTGATTTGTCTGTAACTTGTTTCATATATTTTGACGTCATAGATACTGACTGTAAACGGGGTGGGTTCGATTCCCAAAAGGGAGAATGAGTTTCATTTCTTCGCTTTGGTAAGAAGACAAAGTTGACTTCTGGTCGTGTTGAAAAGGGAGCCTAAATTTGAAAATGAATGGAACGGAATATTTTGTCTATATTGTTACATATAATTGCGGAAAGAGGCATGAATATGTCTTTTTAACTTACAAATGTTCGACTTGCTGTAGGTTGTAGCCGGCGGCTCGGATGACTCGTGCACTTAGCTTTGTTATATTTGAGCGCACAAACAAAACTGAAACTGTTCCAGAATTCTGAGTTTCTCCATATTTTACTGAAAAACAAATAAAAAATATTGTACGCCAAATTTGTTGCCATATTAAAAATATTTAGATACCTACTTAAGGGACATACCTACTCAATACATATTGTATTCTTTATTATAATATTGATGAATAATATTTATTTTTATCAATATTTTCTAACAAACATAGCACCGTTGAATTTCGCCTTTCCAATGTCTCGAAAATTAGGCGATAATTTGAGAACTAAAATGATAATTTTGAAACGAACTTTTGAGTCACTGCCGCGCTTTGTCTCGTTACCAGACGGAAATGAAAATATTAATTACTTCGTCCTCCGAGTGGGAATCGAACCCACAACCGCCGCGCTTACAGCTCGCGCTTATGACCCTGCCGCCACGACGTTCTCACAAAAACTTTTTAGCTTTCGCTTAAAATAAAAGTCTAGAAAATTCTGAATTGTTTTAGCACCTATCAGTTAGTTTTATTTATTGTGTGCGTAGGTTTTCTTTTTAAATCTTTTATTTATTATCATGATAACTGGTATGGTGGATTTTCGGACGTCATAATCTACCTATTTTACTACGTTATACAATTGCAGAAAATTTAATTTTGAGGATTAAAATATTATATAAGAAATAAGATAAATAAAACATATCAAAATAAATTCCTTTTTTTTTTCTTTCGGACAAAGCATGGCATTGAGTTCCGCCACTCAACACGGAACGTCTCAAAGAAGCGATGTGGGGGTTTACTCCTTTAGGAGTGTCTCAACACTAGCCTATGCCTCCCATGTCGGACACAGCTTAAATACTCCCTCTCTAAAACATTAAGTAATGCTAGCAAATAATACATTGGCTTAATATCTCGTTTCGAAAATAGCTTAGTTCTTGTAAGTGAATGTTTGTTTTATAGTTCCTTAATGTCGACTTCAAAGAGTCTATGTATATCATTTACGTTGAAAATAATTATTTTGTGTACACAAGGACACCCCAAACAAGAATTTTTACGAGTGCAGTTCAAAAATAAACGTATAAATCTTTTTATTCTTGCATATACTTACTTAATTTATGCATATGCATACGAGTTAGTATTGTTAGTAGTGTAAAAAAAATTCTAACAAGGTAAAGCTTATTACACTGTTCAAGAATATTTAGAAGATAAACATGTATGGAATTAATGTCTATTGAATGTAATATAGGATAGTAATAAATTGTACCAGCTAATGTAATAAATTGTACCGTTGACTTTGAAAAGAGCAACTGTTGAGTTTAAGAGCCGGCAAACTCTTCTCAGCAGAACTGCCTTCCGAACCGGTGGTAGCTTTTTGTTTATATGTTCATTCGACGATTCAAAAGTGCTTATAATAAGTTTATTTGAATAGAATATTTTGAATTTGAATTTATTATATAGTATTTGTCAGCGTACCTTCCAATTTCGTTAGAATTTTTTCTAACTTTAATTTCAAAGTCAAATGTTTTGATTTTCATTTTCTTGTTATTTTAACATTATTTGCAAGTTAAAAAAATATTATATATATAACATTACAATTATTAATATTTTTGTTGGAAAATGAATTAAAGTACGATTGTCCTGTCACGCAAAGTGTGTTCTACGAATAGAATGTCCTAACATCAGGCATTAGTTATTATGTTTTCTGATAAAACTGGGAAATTCTAGAAAAAATAATAATATGAATATAATGAAACGCCTCAATTCCTGAAAATAAATTAAATCATAAAATGAATTAACTACAATATGTTTAAAATATCAGCTTCATAAAATAAAAAAATAGCTTTACGATGTATCCCACACACAACAGTGTGCAGGGAGTGTTAAAACACTCCGTTTCCCACTTTCTGCAAATATTTTGATTCATTGAGTGTTGAGTGGCGGAACTCAACGTCCAACTTGGTGCCTTGGTGCCAGAGCGAAGAAATGAAAATATTGACAAATAATATTTCATACATACATAATATCTAGGTCCGATATAATGAATTTCGCAATAAACGGGCAAATATTGAATACACCTTAGTGGGTTGTGTTGTGTATCATTTATATTTGCTAGAGTTATCGCGAGATAGGAAATACTAATATTGATTATTACTAATCAAACGGAATGAAAATGGAATGTTTTATGGCCACCGTCGTAAATTATAAAAGATCTATATTTAATTGCATAAATTGAGTTATTTATCAATGTTTATAGTAAAAAACAGCTAATCGAGTATCAGAACATAAAATAAATTGTTTTCGTCGAACATTTAAGAATAACGGCATTGAATTCGGACACTACAAAATATCAAAATTCGGCGAATGGCGGGGAATGGAATTGTCTTAATAAGAACAGAGTGTCTTTACACTAGGTAGGTAGGAACACATCGAACTGTTAACGTATAATATCAACCTTCCTCATAAAAGAACTAAATTATACAACATAAAAAGCACTTTTCAATTGAGACCACTTGTTCCTGAGATTAGCGCATGCAAACAAACAACCTCTTTAGTCTTATAATATTAATATAACAAATAAATAAACAAACGGGGTGAGCTACATAAAACCGTTTGAAAATATGGATTATCCCAAAAAAAAAATTACCAACATGTGTTGGAATTTAACTAAAAGTTAAAATATCAATTTATCTAAAATTAGTTATATATAAAGAGAAAAATTGAAGATACCTAATTGGCCCAACCAATTAACTAGCAGTCCTACAGACAGACTATTCTCACGCAATCTAATATCGTTCGTGTAGGTACATTTATCGCTTTAATTACAAAAAACGAATTATTCTATCGTCGTATTATCGTATAAAATTCCATAAAGTACCAGAGTCGTCACAGAGGTCAGTAAACGTATTCGAGACAAGTAGATTTCAAAGTCTCACCTAATATTAATGATTGTCTGTTCGATATCCACCCAGAGGAATAAATTATCTTGATTTACATACTTTTACGTAATTTACTTTTAGCAAGAGAAAGCCTGGCATTGAGCGTCGTCACTACACACGCAACGTTTCGTAGTTATTGTATTTTTTATTTTTTTTAATTCCGTTTTATGAATTGAAAATGAACCAGAGTAAAACCTGGAACCATACACTCGCAGGTACAATAACATAAAATTCGTGAGATATATGTTGATTTTGACATTTAGCGAAACGTGAGAACTACATTAACATTTTATTTATGTCGTTTATTTACTTAAGAGATTTCTCTGGCAGTCGCACTCGCAGTGATGTACCTAATGATTACTTTTTCTAGTATAGTAAAAAAAATCAACTTCATACTAGGAAAATATTAAATATTTCATTTCATCGAATGGGTATCTACAACCTGTCGAGTTTAAAGTCGCAAGTTTGTCCTCCTGCACCACGTGTGGTCTCAATATTGAATACCAGTTAAATTGCCAAGCACGATATTGAAATTCAGACCTAACTAGCTTCCAAATAATCGTTTGATGTATATTGTAACTATGTGTAGTTGTGGAAAAAAAATGTTAGTAATTGTAAGTTGTTATTGTTATTCTTAATTTCACGCTGTATCCCACACATAAAAATGTAGACAATAGTGTTAAGACACTTTGTTCCTCAGTTTCATCCCAACTTAGTGAACGCCTTAGTGAAAATGAAACGGGACGATCCCGTTTGATACGGAACGCCTGGCCACGTTAGAGATGTATGATATGTATATATGTAATGATAAACATATTTATGAGAAGCGGTGCGAGCGCGCTAATTAACAGGTTAAATAGATATTGTAAATATAACATCCGTGACTAAACTAATAATAATCTTACAAAAATATATATTAGCTTTGGGTATTTATTAAAAACGGTAGTTGTGCATTCAAAATTTGTTTATTTATACAAGTTAATAGAGAGCTTTCTTTCAATAAGAGTTAGACCAATAGAAAAAATGCGAGAAACGATGAGCTGTCTGTCTATATTTTATAGTGAAAATAAAACTGCTTCAAACTTTGTGGATAACAGAGTTGGCAGAGAGTTAAGACTCCTATTTCCAGACACTCCGAAGCTATCGAGACATAACGTGTTGGAGAGCGGAGAGCGGAGGAATGAAAACAATTTGTAATGACTGTCTAAAGCTCCAAAGTAAACCTATGTTCGTAGGTACCTGCTATTCCATTGAGGCGGTCGTGGCGCAATTGGACAGCATCTGACTATTAGCGCGATGTTTGGAACCTCGATTCCCACTACAGAGTAGAGAGAATGATAATATTTAAAATGTTTTAAATTTCCGCTCTGTTAGACATAGCGCGGCGTTGAGTTCCGTCGCTCAACACGATTTTTTTTACATTGAACTGGTATGCAGGAAAACGTAAAAAAAAATTCTAACATTTAAATTACACTCTTAGCATTTAGAAACGATATAAAATTAGAGCCCAAATGAATATAATATATGAATATGTAATAAAGCAAAAATAATGTGTAAACAAACAGTAAAGTATTGAAAATGTGTTTTTCTTGCATTATTTTTACGTTCTATGTTAATAGTATATACTGACTGATTTAACGCATCCGGTACAGTCTTTCTCTATAGATAGACTGTAAAATAAAACTGTTATTTTTTATATTTAAGAATATGGATGTTAATTGTTTCTTTAATTATGTCATTTTAACAATTCGCAATTAATAATGCAATGGAAGCAGAATATGTACTCAATATATTATATATATGCTATATATATGCTCGAATATAATATGTACTCGAAGTACAAATAATTAAAAAATATATCTTTATTTTTGTAAAACACTAAATGATTTAATTCTTACCAATAACACTAAAATAAATAAAAATAATAAATAAATGATAATAATTTGTTCATTCCCCATTCGGTTCATGAATTCTTTCATTGCAGGGAGCTTGTCAGACGAGGATTTCTGCCACTCAATACACAACGTGTCTCTGTGAAAAACGACGAAGTTTCTTCAGACTGGGTTCTGTATGACTACAATTTTTTAAATATTTTTTCATGACATATATATTCTTATCATGTATTTTAAATTAGTAATTCGATCAATCCGGATATCACATTTCTTTTTAAATTTACGCATTAGCTATATATAGCATGGTAAGTAGAAGTAACCTTCTGTTCCTCACTCTCTTCCCCATGCAAAGATCAATTTTTGAGTGTCAGAATAGAAATAATTCATATCTCCAATTGAGAATCGAACCCACAGCCTTCACGGTTACAATCAGTCGTAACTCAGCCACATAACCCAAATGAATGCAGTTTTGACCTACATTTGCGACAAGCAATGTTTACTCTAACTGCAGAGTGCAGGTGGAGCCAAACCGTCCTGTCAGCCAAAATACACAATGGAAGCGTATGCCATATGACAATTGACTGACCTGGATTGAAGTTTAAAATTAAATAAGGTCTAATATTCGTGGTAAAATTTAAATGTAATAACATTTAAATGTAATAATGTTTACATGTAAAATTTTAATGTAAATGTTTAATTATTTATTTTTTCTTAATTAATTAATTATTTCCATTCTGCGGCTCTGATACTTAAAGCGCGGTGTGGGTAACAGAGTGTCTTAACACTAAGTGTCCCTTGTCTACCTTGTTACGTGGAAAATAACGTGAAAAGAAAACATATGAGCTGCAGCATCTCGTTAGCGTTTTGCCTTATAAAAAAAAATAGTTGTTCAAAATAGTTTCCCAACAAATGAATGTCCTTCCCATCGCCGAAATGTCAAACAAAATTGACATAATTACATCTTATTCGTATACGAGTACCGACGCGTATGAGTTTGTATTTTGTCACATCGCCGGCTGCCGGCTGCCCTTCGAAGATAAATTACACCGAATTTATTATATGGTTTCACGTAATATCACTAACGAGTATTTTCTACGCAATAACTTCTGTGTGTAGACAGTAGACACTAATTTATGATGGCTTGTCTTTATAAGTATGTAGTTTATATAGAATTGTTTTTAGGGTTCCGTACCTTTGAAGTCCTGCCTTGTCCTTCCGTCTGTCTGTCTGCCCATACAACCAACCCATACAACAGACATGATTTTTTTGGAACCCTTACAGCGCGAGTACGACTCGCTCTTGGTCGGTTTTTTTTGCTCAAAGCTTTATCCTGCATATAGCAGAGTACACACTAGGCAGAGAATATAGTGTGAAAACACTCTGTATACCGATTTCTTAAGGTTTCGAAAGTGTGTTGAGTGGCGAAACTCAAAATTACCTCATTTTGCTTGAAGAACAAAAATATTTTATAAAGAATTTAAATATTTTTATTTTGTATTGTTGACTTAGATCAAATTTCTCGTTCAATTAACTGTTTTTTTTTCTGGTCTACTAACATATATCATAATAAATCAGTAATAATTTGGCAGTTATTCGTCGCTTGTTTACGAGCTAGCTTATTGATTGAGCCAGGATCTGAACAGGGGAATTCTTCAAAGCTTACCTATTAATGAAATATTAGTCTCATATAATTTATACCTCCGAACATATTCTGTGTAGTACTTGTGTAGAAAAACGTGTTTTTTTATAATATTAATATTTTTTAAAAATACACATAATGTAATCAATTACTATAGAACAAAATTCACCCATAAGCAGGTCGCATATTTTACGAATAGCATATTTTACGAGATAGTAAACCCATTGGTGTTCAAAAGTTTAGATGAAAACATCAGTTTTATGTATTGGCATGGCTATAAACACTGTGAGAGCGTTACATAAATTATGTAGCGTTTTTATATCCCAGTCGTAACATTGAGGATACCTATGTCTATATGAATATTCATAGATAAGTTAAAAATAAAATTAAGGAGCTTTCTCTTGTTCGCTTCGATCGTCTTCCCTCGCTCCTTTCGCTCGGCTTAATGATAAAAGAAATAAAACTCTTAGTGCATATTTTTGGAAATATATTTCATGCTAATCTCCATATATAATAAAAGGATAAAAAAATCGATTCCATACAAGAAAAAAAAATTAAAAAAATAGGCCGGTTAACATATTCATTATAGAAGCTCTAAAACCACTGTCACGCAAAAACTATCGGACAGAGATGGATATTATTTTTTTGTATGATTATAGCCGAAGGTCTAGAGGCAGACTTTTTCAATTTTATATCGGTTTTATTAGTTTCGTTAAAAAAAATAAAAGCCGAAAAACACACATTGCCAAAATATCGAAAACTACTTTTTCACTACGTTATTGCTATTGTTCACTAGCCAACTATTATTTTGAACTAATGTTCAAAACCTAACCTATAAGATAGTTTTTAAATCTAGTTTTAAGACACTCCGTTTCCCATTTTCCGCCGGATTCTTGAGGCATTGTTGAGTGGCGGATCTCAACTCCATACGCCAAGGAATGGAATATCGTTCTGGGAACTACGAAAATGTCAGCTAAAGTTTTCATAATTTTCATATTATAAATCTGAGAAGCATTGCAAATTTTGCATTATATATTGGAATTGGAATATACAGGAACGTAATTCGGTGTTTCAAGTAAATAATTCAGTAGATTAAGCGGGCAAAGCCGCGAGCGGGTCGCTAGTATAATAAAATATTTACCTTCTAATTAGTAAAAATTACTTTTAAAAAATTTTAAAAATGCAGTACGGAAATAGCGTGCATGAATCAATATAGAAAGATAATAATTACTTAACCTTGACGACGCATTTAGACTTCGTTACATTAGATAGGTTATTGATAACGTGGTAACTGATAACTGATGCTTAGACAGAGGTGTTTGGCAATTAGGTGTACGTTTTAACAGAACTTTGTCAATCTATTATGTATACTTGTGTTTTACAATGAAAATGTTGTATTTTTTGCTAAGCATTTGTAGTTATGTACAGAAAAGAAAATTTAAGATACAAGAAATTATAAAATAAAATATATTTATATATACACAACACGCAATGCCTCGCAAAGTGGAGAACGGAGTGTATTAACTAGGTTCCCTCTGCCTCTCCTGATGTGTGAGGGATACAGCGTGAAGTTTATTTAAACAAAAAATATGAGCTGAGTTCCTTTATTTAACTATAGCCTGGAAATACTACTATTAGTACTACTCCCCTAATTAGAATCGAAGTTAAAGTCATCACACTCACAATGAAACGCTGTCTCGTTGAACCACGTTGCCCTCAATACAAAGAATCATTATCAATATTGTGAATTATATTTGCAATACACACCCGTATAATTTAAAAACAAACAGTTTACGTATAGTACTATGCTGGTAGATAAAAACAATATCTTATTTAACGGATTTCACATTATCAGGTACGGCGGGCTGAGGCGCAGCGGAACAAGGTGTTCGTTCCCCACTCGAGGAAGTGAAATATTTATTTAAGGTTAATTTTTCCAGTTCTTCGGTTTGGTCTGTGGCAAAGCGCGGCATTGAGTGGGGAACGGAGTGTATTAACACTAGGTTCCTTCTGCCTACCCTGCTTTATTCGGGATATAGCATGAAGCTGATTTGATTTAATTTTAGGTATGGCTAATTTTATTTTTAATTATTGTAAAATAAAGAGTTCTCGTGTCTGAGTATCATTTTAATTATTTTAAAAATTACTTTACCTTTCGGACCCTTTTCGAAACGAACATTCTTTCTTTCTGTTTAAAAATTTTTTTCTTCGTGAAATTAACAGAACTATTGTTAAAAATTATCAGGAACTATATTATTCATCTCTATGAGTGCAGATCTCTCTCTCTCGCCCCGATTTTTATTTGCAAAAAAATGATCTGCCTAGGGAAGTTAACAGATCATTTTTTTACATAACTATTTCAGGGGTAAAAACGACAGAACTATTTATAAAACCTATCAGGAACTATAGAACTCAGGTGCATGCGAAGAGAACTCCAGTTTTTTTTGATCTGCTGGATAATGCTCTGCTACATGCTGCTGCGCCACGACGGCCTCAGTTCCTTAATGGGCAAAAATTTTAAAAATATATTTTATCTTAAATTAAAATAAATATAATAGGCTTGTTTGTTAAGTCACATAATCCTCAGATATTAAGCAATTAAATAATGTAGCAGTTATTTTGTCATTACAATAAATTTATAGGAATTATAATTCTAATGACAAAAAATATTTTACATTTGATTGGATTTATTTTTCTTATCCGTGCTAAAAAGATTCTTATGCTTCTTTGAGCTTTGAAGAAATAAAATCCGAAAGAAGATTGAAAAAGTAAACAGAAGAAGCCGGAGATAAAAATTAAATTCAACAGAAGTTGATTTTATTACAATACTCATAATAAATTATATTTAGATATTCAACAACATTGTTAAATATCTAAGCACGATTTATTTCAAAAACATATATCATATCTGTTTGTTGCACTTCCCATTATTTGGGCATCAGCCAATTTTATATTTCAAGACCTATGTTACTAGGTTTACAGTTTATGAAATGTGTTAAAAATATATCAAAAAAGATTTTTCCGGTATAGAAGGGTAGACAGAGGGAACATAGTGCTAAGACACTTTGTTTTCCACTCATCGAGTGTATTAACGTCATTTGAAACTAATTTTGAAAATTTAAGTAATAACATATTTTTACCTAAAATATTTTAAAACAAAATTTTCCACCTATATCTAATTTTATTTGAAATATAAAAATAATAGTTTCTTAAAATTTCAAATATTTATTTTGGAATAAAGAAATAAAATAGAAATCGTATAATTATACGATTCAAGTGGTTCGTTATATTTCATTCCAAATAGATTTTTAACAAAACAAAAGTATCATTAATTTTTGTTTTGTCATTTCTTTATAATATTTGTATTTTTTGTAAGGTGATTCAAGATACATAATTACGTGGCCAGAACCAGTAAACGAGTCCTAATATTTACACCTACCCCCTTGTCAACGCATATCTATATATATAAAAGGACTTGTCCTCACTGACTGAGGTAAGACGCACGCACAGCCGTAACCGCTGTGCGTAGAAACGTGACATTTGGACAGATGTTTACTTTTGTAATCTGGACATCCACTAAGAAGGGATTTTGAAAAATTTTAACCCTGAAGGGGTAAAATAGGGGTTCAAAGTTTGTATGGAAAAAAATTAAATCGGCACCGACTTTTATAAAATTAGAAATTTAGATTTTCAAAAGTATTTAATTGAACACGTGTTTCATCGTTTTCTAGAATTCTCCCTCTAAGGGTGCAAATAAAGGGTTGAAAGTTTGTATGGAAAAATTCTTAAATCGCCACCGATTTTTATAAAATTTAATATTTAGACTCTTAAAAATATTTAATTGAACATGTGTTTCATGGTTTTCTAGAATTCACCCCCTAAGGGTACAAATAAGGGGTTGAAAGTTTGTATGGAAAAAACTTTAAATCGCAACCGATTTTTATAAAATTTGAAATTTAGACTCTTAAAAGTATTTAATCGAATACATGTTTCATGGGTTATTAGAATTCACCCCTAAATACGCAAGCGAAGCTGCGCGCGTCCGCTAGTTTTATTATAAAAGTCAATGCTTGCCACGCGATGCGTTTTTCATGCGTTCCTTCTTTTATTTAGTATTTCATTCCAAATTTGTGTCTTTCGTGTTTTGTTATATATATATTATTTTTGTTATGTTATATAAAGAAATGTTTGTGGTTGAATTTCTTTTCTACTGTACCGTATTCAATTGTGATTTTACATTTAAAATTACACATTTAAAATGGTGTTGTTTAAATTCAGTGCTAACCGTAAGTGGATTTTTAGGGATATTCATAACATTATAACTGTAAACGCGACTGGGTGCAGGTTCGATCCCCGTTCGAGGAATATTAAAATATTTATTTAAATTTATATTTCCATTTCTTCGCTCTGGTGTCGAGGCAACGTGCGGCATTGAGTTCCGCTACTCAACACGAAATGCCGGATATGAATATGAACGCCACACGAGGTTCCCTTTGCCTACTCTACAGTATGCAGAATGCAACGTGAAGTTGATTTATATATATATATATATATATATTTATTTATTAACGTAACTGTTTTATTGATCTGTTTATGAATCGATTTAAAAATAACAAAAGAAAACTTAAGTAATATATGTTAAAATATAATAGGAAACTGTATATATAGGTTAAGCCGTTTCTGAAATTAGCGTGTACAAACCAAGACATTGCATGTCATCGATAAATGCTCTAAATAATCAATCTTTCATGTACAGACAGCGATAAGTTACGATTTTATTATATGTAAGTATATGCCAAATTATAACAGATTATACCAATTCTCACAGAGAAATAATTAGCCTTAAAATATTTTACATATTTATATTTTTTAACTACTGCCCGATAATATGGAAATAAGCTGAGATTACAACAAATGTTGGATTTGCAAAATTAAAAGCTGACTCTTGTTTTCCGTTAAACTACGCATCGTGCGAGCTAAAAGTTTTTGTTTTTCAAAGAACTAAACGCCATTTTTCATTCGTAGTAAATAAATCTCTTTCCTAACGAATCGACTGATATTTGTTTAGTCAATCCGACTTCTATTATCTCGACTTTAGAAACAGAATTTTGCACCTTTCGGAAAACATACATACATATATTTTTTAAATTTTATACTCGGACACTGTTTTTACTCTTTATAAAAGTCAAAATGTTGTATGAAATAAATATAATAGTGATGGTTTGGGAACTATACCTACGTTAAATACTACGTATGTTTATCATATAAAATGGTATATTTTATTCTCACGCTATGTATATCGTGTATATATCACATGGAGGTATATAGGTAGAGGGAACCCAGTTTTAAGACATTCGTGTCCAACGCGCCGCCTAATTTTCGAGACATTGAGCGGGTTGAGTGGTGAAACTCAACGCTGCGCAACGTGTTATGGGCTAAATGATATTTAGCTCATAATATGATACATGTTCTTGTAATTGAATAAAAATATATATAATATTCGATCGGAAATTCTTGTTACAAGCCTTGCTAATATCTTATTAATTTTAAAATGATTTTTATATTCAACAAGTGAACCACTTACGCTTAGTAGTATCGTATTACTTAATTTAATATAATTTGCAAAAAAATTATAACTAAAACTACTAACTACCCTGAACTAAAATCGAAAATATGATTATATCATCACTTCTAATTGTATTTTTCTTTGTTCCAGGAATTACCTTCCCACAACACAACAGCGTCACATAAAGAGAACAAACTTTTGTTGAAATGGCGGCTTTCAGCTTTGGTAAGCATTGATTTTTTGTCTTTTTCGACGCTAAAACTGACTAAATATTGGCGAAGTTTACTTATTTACTTCCATAAATAGTTTTGCAGTATTACAAAAACTTTTGACTTTAATTATCTCCAAAACAACTTTAATAATAAACATAAAATAAATATTATAAATAAAATAATGAAGATCGAAGATTTTTTTCGATATAGAAGTCTAGACAGTATAAATAGCCCTATCACTATATATACTTTTTTGACTTCTAAATCAAATCTACATATAATCGACGTGGTATACTAAAGTAAAAAAATAACACATACCATAAGTAGATTTATAGAATAACTTGGTAGATCTAAAATATGTTATTATCAGCGTTGCCAGACGTCACGTTCTTTTGCCTAAAATTTAAGCGGGACAGACATGGTCCCGCTTTTAGTGATTTATTCCACGCACTTTGATAATTTTTTTTAATTACTTTTTTTTTAAATAAGTTATTGACAATACCAGAGATAAAAACCCCGGTTTTCCCCAAGACAACATCTGGCAACCCTGGTTTACACATTTTGAATAGGTAAATTATTATTAAATAAACTTATAAATAGTTACACTATTTATCTTTTTTTAAACAAAAGTATATATTATTATTAATGTTGGTAATAAAGTGACGAAGAATATTATTATTAAATTCATGTTACATATATTACTCTAAAATGTTTTAATGGTCGTTAAAAAGGAACGAAATTAGTTTTCCGTATTACTTATCTATACAAAGACTTTTCAATTGCAAAAAATTTTTCTTTCGCTTTTGCTTGATGGTGAAAAGACATGTAATATAAAGATTTTCTATTTGAACTAATTATAAATGTAAAACAGGATTATTATATGACACAACTAATGCTAAAAGCGCATCCTCACCTATAACCTTTTGTCACAACGGTTAAAATTAAATTCATATATCTATTGGGTAAGATGACATACAAAACGTGAGTATAAGATGGCATACTATCTTCCCTTATAAATAGAAGCGATATATTTTTTTTGCGTTACCTACAAAATGCCTGGCAATTACAAACGAATATCAACGCGAAAAAATTCGTCACAAGAAGACATGGTTAAGGCTGCTAGAGCAAGGGCATTCAATAGCCGCAAGTGATGAAGCTTATTTCCCTTTTGAAAAAGGAAGTGACTGATAACGGAATCCAACCTCATAGAATTTGCAACATGTATGAATCTGGCCTTAATACTGTTTCAAAGCCCCCCTTAATACTGTTTAAAGCAAAGAAAAAATTATTTATTTGTGAACTATGCTCGACAAATAATGATGGCATTTTTATGCCACATACTAACTATGTAATTTTACCCTGTAGATATGTCGTCTTACATTTGTCGACCTAAGTGCGATTTTTGTTTGTTTTTATGATGTTTGAAATATGATTGTTCTGAAACTAAAATAATTTTATTGATTATGAAATATATATGCAAATGAAATATATGAATGAAATATATACGCAATATGTTGTTCTCAGATGATTTTATTTATTTGAAATATTTGTCTTGAAAGAAAAAGTATATCATCTTAAGCACAATTTCCCATTTCTTTAATATACTCAGCTTCGTCCTTCCTATATTTCAATATTTCGCTACATAGCGAAATCGATAAACATATATTTATACTATATGTTGTATATGTATTATATGTTTACTTAGTAAAATTGTGTATGACATTTAATGACAAAAATTGCATGATGTAAGGAAATTTGGAAATATAATGTAGTTGCTTTGTCTTAAATGGATTCCTGGCTTAAAATTTGAAGATCCTCTGATCCTCTTTAATAAATATATATAAAAACTCCTAAGCTTTGTGCTATCATAAATTAATAAAAACATTCTGATGTAATACATACATAGATTTTAGTATGAGTTCAATGATATAAATTACATATTTTAAATATACGGTTATGATTAAAGATATGTTATTCTTCAAGCACATATGTATTCGTTTTATGTGACGGCCGTTTGGAGTTTGAAGTTGGGAAATCGTTGGGAATCTCAAAATGTGTTATCGACTTTACATTTAGTTAATTTCTGTAGTTTTATAATTACTTAATGTGGCGGCAGCTTGGAGACTGACTAAAGGCAAAGTGTGTCAATCTACCTTGCCAAACTGAACTTTCATTGCACATGTCTACAAAAAATATTTTATTCTACGTTTTCAACACAGAAAATGTAATGAGCACTAATGGACGTCAATTATCAAATTCGACTACTTTTGGGTAATGGCAAATGTGCTATCGACTTATATTTAGTTAGTAACTGTAGTTTTAAAATTACTTTATTTGACTGTGTTTGGAGACTACTTAAAGGCAAAATTTTTACATACATATAATTACAATTATATATACATTACTAGTGGACCCGGACGCGGCTACGCCTGCTTGAACTATAAGAATATTTTCGCGTCGGTCATACTCATACTATGCCGCCCGAAGGCTAGGTTATTTCGAATCAGTGACATCTCCTTAATTATTTATTAGAATGTTATACAGTATACTATAATTTCAATCTAGATAAAATGCTAAAAGTGAATATTATATTTATTTTCATAGATAGAGAGATGAATATCAAAATGACGCGGTAACGGTCGCGTAGCAAAGGTTGTTATTAACATGGCAGAATAAAGTGCATGTATAATTAGAAAATATTTTAATATATTAGTATATATGTGTAAAAATGCAGCTTTCATACAAAACGAAACCAAAGTAAATCGGGCCAGTAGATCCAGAGATCTTAGCGTTCAAACAAACAAACAAACAAATTCTTCCGTTTTTTTTATTAGTATAGATAAATATAAAAAAAATGCGTATAGAAGAACTTGTTAAGAAGAACTTGTAACGGCAGTTGGGAGGCTACTTAAAGACAAAGTATATCTATCTACTTTGACTTTAACTAGCTTCCGTGCTTTCGGTGCACATCTGTCCAACTTACATTGGTAATTCATCATCATCATCAGCCTGTCCTCGTCCACTGCTGGACATAGGCCTCTCCAATGGCAAGCCACTGAGCTCTTCGCATTCCATTCACAGAACTTTAAAAAGAAATGTTCAATTACTTGATTTTTTTTTAGGTCAGCAGTGGAGATCTCCTCGGATGTTAACTAAAAACAATGTCAATAGATACACCGAATATAAGCGTATATTTATTGACGTTGCCTTTAGTTACTGTTCGAGCTTTCAATGCACAATCTGCAACTCAGAATTTCTTAAATATGCTAAAAGATAACGTAAATTTTATATTGTTTTTTTAATTGAATTGTAATGGACCTATTATGGAGTGACGGACTATGGACATAGTAACGGTGACCTCTACGTAACGGCAGTTGGGAGACAACCTAAAGGCAAGGTGTGCTAATCTACTTCGCTTTTAACTCGATTCCGATCCTTCGGTGCACATGTCAACTTATGGAAAACATATGGTAAATAACACCTTGGTAAAAAAGTACTTTTAAATATAAAAACTATATTAATTTTGTAATGGCATTCCCTGTGACGGCAGTTGGGAGACTACCTAATTGCAAGGTGTATCTATCAACTTTGCCTTTAGTTAGTTTCCGGTCTTTCAGTGCACATGTCTACAGGATGAAAAATATTTGCTAAATATATATATTTTTAAAAAATAACAAAGATATTTTTAAATTTTATTAATATTTCATAACGTAAGTGAAATATTTGATGTGACGGCAGATGAGAGACTATCTAAGTGCAAGGTGTATCTATAGACTTTGCCTTTAGTTACTTTCCGATCTTTCAGTACACATGTCTATAGATGAAGTACGTTTGCTTAATACAAAGATTTCTTAAACAATAACACATAGGTATCCTTTAATTTTGTTAATATTTTATAACGTAAGAGAAATATTTGATGTGACAGCAGATGGGAGACTACCTAATTGCAAGGTGTATCTATCGACTTTGCCTTTAGTTACTTTCCGTTCTTTCAGTACACATGTCTATAGATGAAGTACGTTTGCTTAATACAAAGATTTCTTAAATAATAACACATAGGTATATTCTAATTTTGTTAATATTTTATAACGTAAGTGAAATATTTGATGTGACGGCAGATGGGAGACTACCTAATTGCAAGGTGTATCTATCGACTTTGCCTTTAGTTAGTTTCCGGTCTTTCAGTACAAATGTCTACAGGATGAAAAACGTTTGCTAAATATAAGGATTTATTAAACATTAACATATAAATATATTCTAATTTTGTTAACATTTTATAACGTAAGTGAAATATTTGATGTGACGGCAGATGGGAGACTACCTAATTGCAAGGTGTATCTATCGACTTTGCCTTTAGTTACTTTCCGATCTTTCAGTACACATGTCTATAGATGAAGTACGTTTGCTAAATACAAAGATTTCTTAAACAATAACACATAGGTATATTTTAATTTTGTTAATATTTTATAACGGAAATTAAATATTTGATGTGACGGCAGATGGGAGACTACCTAATTACAAGGTGTATCTATCGACTTTGCCTTTAGTTAGTTTCCGGTCTTTCAGTGCACATGTCTACAGGATGAAGAACGTTTACTAAATATAAGGATTTATTAAATATTAACATATAAATATATTTTAATTTTGTTAATATTTTATAACGCAAGTGAAATATTTGATGTGACGGCAGATGGGAGACTCCCTAATTGCAAGGTCTATCTATCGACTTTGCCTTTAGTTAGTTTCCAGTCTTTCAGTACACATGTCTACAGGATGAAGAACGTTTGCTAAATATAAAGATTTAAAAAAAATAACATATAGATATATTTTAATTTTGTTAATATATCATAACGTAAGTGAAATATTTGATGTGACGGCAAATGGGAAACTACCTTATTGCAAGGTCTATCTATTGACTTTGCCTTTAGTTAGTTTCCGGTCTTTTAGTACACATGTCTATAGGATGAAAAACGTTTGCTAAATATAAAGATTTTTTAAAAATAACACATAGATATATTTTAATTTTGTTAGTATATCATAACGTAAGTGAAATATTTCATGTGACGGCAGATGGGAGACTACCTAATTGCAAGGTGTATCTATCGACTTTGCCTTTAGTTAGTTTCCGGTCTTTCAGTACACATGTCTACTAGATGAAGAACGTTTGCTAAATATAAGGATTTTTTAAAAATATATTTTTATTTTGTAAATATTTCATAACGCAAGTGAAATATTTGATGTGACGACAGATGGGAGACTACCTAATTGCAAGGTGTATCTTTCGACTTTGCCTTTAGTTACTTTCCGATCTTTCAGTACACATGTCTACAGGATGAAGAAAGTTTGCTAAATATAAGGATTTATTAAACATTAACATATAATATATTCTAATTTTGTTAATATTTTATAACGTAAGTGAAATCTTTGATGTGACGGCAGATGGGAGACTACCTAATTGCAAGGTGTATCTATCGACTTTGCCTTTAGTTACTTTCTGATCTTTCAGTACACATGTCTACAGGTGAAGAAAGTTTGCTAAATATAAGGGTTTATTAAACATTAACATATAAATATATTCTAATTTTGTTAATATTTTATAACGTAAGTGAAATATTTGATGTGACGGCAGATGGGAGACTACCTAATTGCAAGGTGTATATATCGACTTTGCCTTTAGTTACTTTCCGATCTTTCAGTACACATGTCTACAGGATGAAGAACGTTTGCTAAATCTAAAGATTTGTTAAACAATAGCATATGGAAGAGGCTTAACTTGCGTAATTATATTTTATATATGTATTTAATATTGCTTTATTTTTCCTATTTAGGTACTATATGTTCGTAGATCGATGTTTAATCTTTATCACTGTTTCAAATTATGTGTACCTGAATGTTTAACATTTTTTTTATTATTCTAGAATTTAAGAAACTTGTGCTGATAGAAAGATATGTGGATTGCATCCCACCTGTTAAGGTTTGTGTGTCAGTAGCTATCCGCTTGATGCTATAGTTTAGAAAGTACAGCTTCAGCTTGATAACCGTACCTTGTTCGCAATTCATCCTGTATTTATATAAGTACCAGTATGTCATGATTTTAATCTATTTCCTTACTTTTATTTTTAGCATTCACTGTTATATCTGCGGCATGCTTGAGGTTGTATATTAAGATTTTTTGTTACTTTATTATTACTATCTACTATATTCTCTAGTTTTTTAATAAATTTAGCATTCGGGACTGAGCAAAGAGAAAAAAATGGACGGCAGTTAAGAGTTTGATTATCTAAACATAAAGTCAATTGTTTACTTTGTCTTTAGATAGTTTCCTGGCTGTTGCTCTATGCATTCATCATTGGAAGACTGAAGATTTTATGAATATTTGTCATTTTGATGTGGTTACGTGTTCGGCAGTCGAGAGATTACTTCAGGTCGAGGTGTGTCGCTTTACTTCAGTCTTGAGTAATTTCTTGGCTCCTGTTCTACTGATATCCGACACAGTATTTTTAAGAATAAATAAATTAAATAAGATAAATAAAAATCCGTAATGTTTTTTAAGAATTGTCATTGAAATTGCATTGGCAGGCAAGAGAGCTTCCAAGTAAAGTGAGAAAACAAGTAGGCTTTTTTTCGATTCTTTCGTAGTTTGTGAAGGATAGTTTTGCAAAATGAACAGCGGTTGATGTGTTATTGTGATATTGTTTTTTTGTATAAATGTAAATTAAAATTATTATTGTGTGAAAATATATTTTATATACATAGAATTGATATTTGTAGTTCATATATTTGATTCTTAGAACATAGTAGTGTAGCTGTAGTATTCGCTTTTTATACCATTGTATTTTATTGTATCTGGTGTCCATTTTAGAATTTCTACATACTTAAAATTGCTCTTCAATAATTTTAAAATACCTCTCTGCATAAAAAATCATTAACGAAATATAATGATATAAATATATTAATTTAGTGTCATTAATTAAAAAGAATATTTATGGCTTATAATAAATTTCAAATATAGATTCCCGAAATAGTCAGTAGCGGACGGCGTCTAATAAAGGTGCATATTGAATCTGTCTCTAAATAGTCTCTTCGACAACTAGCTGGTCTAAGCACATTTTTTAAATATACAGATTGAGGATTTGTTTTTAATACTTTCTATACACTTTACATTTGTTTAAGAAAATATTTTTATAGCCTGTTTATTTGTAGTTTTTAATATAATTGCTAATTAGTTTCATAAATCTCAGAAATATTAGAATAATTTATTTTATAGGTGTAGTATTAGATTTGCTTCTAATATAATTATTATTATTTTAGTTTTCATAAATAAGACATAAGATTTAGTGTTACAATCATTTTTATTTTTTATTTACAGATATCTTCAGGCAGTTTTATACAAGTAAGTCTTAAGATTGGCAGATTAAAATAATATAATCAAATACTAAAACGGTTTTATTTTTAGTAACGTATATTTATAATAAAACTAGCGACCCGCGCGCGATTTCGCCCGCTTATACTAATTATTACTTTATTGCCAAGTTATACAAAATCTTTACATAAAAAAGTAGCCTATATTAATGTTAAGTTTCATCTAAACCCATTAAGAAGTTTTCGTGAAAGTGGAACAAACATCTATACCTACGAATCATTTTTAATATTGGTAGGATTATGAAGATAAGGCTACGGCCAGCACATATGTATTGTAAGTCACTTCGTATTAAAATGTAATTATCAGGTCAGAATTACACGCACTTACCAGTATTCACGCCCCCGCTTCTTGGAAGGCATTTGGTTACAACATATTTATGTGGTTAGTATCTCTGTTAAGACTTTAAAAAATTCCCATACTTTTGCTTACCAGAAATCTTACTAATGAAGAAGATTATTAGCAAGAGCGTTCCTAAATGCTATTAATTAAATATTTTAATCTATTTTAAAGTGAGAATAGAAAAATATTTAAGAAATAAAGATCAATTATACTGGGGTACGTTTGCCATTTATTTTAACTACTGTTATTTTTTCCGCTATTTTTCACGAGGAAGCCAATTTTGGCGTTAAACTGTTAAAATTGGCTTAACACTATCAATACAAAGGTATTAGGTCTAAGAGCTATCAGAGCGGCGAATCACTTTGAGCGTTATCATTGAATTATAAACTTGCTAATCTGTCAGGTATGAAACGACAACAGAATTTATTGCTAAAATAAACACGCTAAAACTATTTTGCAACAACAAGCTACGACATATTTTTAGTTTATTACTTTATATGGATTGCAAATTTTAATTTAAAGTAAATAAACACACTATAAAAAATACTTTGGCCGTTACGTTTTAGATTTAATTAATTTTAATTTTTAGATTTTATTTTATTTTTTTTACGAAAAGCGAACAGACAGAATTATGCTAGTTAACAGGAAACTTTTATGTGTATAATAGATACACAGCACAGAAGAAGCGAGCGAACCCGCGAGCGGAGCACTTGTTGGAACTAAACTAATAACATAAATTGATAACGCGTTAACCCATGTCGTCGACCGAGATAAAAATATCCTATGCCTATTTAAACTATTAACATATAATTTTTTATCCAAATACTTAACACGATTTTGTAGCAAATAAAATAAAATATTTTAAAATCATTATTTTAGTAGGATTGTAATACATAGATAAAGAAAGTTAATTAAACTTTTTTTTAGCTTCACGTAATATTCCGCTCACATAACAGAATAGGCATGAGGAACCTGGGAACCTAGTGATAAGATATTTTGTTCCCATTAAAACACTTCCGTTTCCCATTTTCCGCTCAATTGTGGTAGCATTGCATGTTGAGTGGCGGAACTCAACCCCGCGCATTGCCACGACGCCAGCGAAGAATTAAAATTTTAAATATTTCTTTTTCTTGAATGGGAAATGAACTCACAACCAATTGCGTTTACAGTCACACGCATGTTCCCCTGCGCCAAGACTGGCCCAGGCTAAGGTGAAAAAATGATCTTTAAATTAATTTGTTTAAATTAATCGCTAGGACAACATTATTCTTTTGCTTAATGTATTTAAGTATAAACTAACTATTTTAAGCAGTTGGTAAAAGTAACATAGGATCGGCCGCTAGTGCACACAGGCATAATTATTTGCATAATTAACGAATGAACTGAACTCTAGTAGGAAGTTAAAAAAATAAAACCGTCAGGTTAATTAATTTCAATCAACGTAAATCTTTTTTGCTTAGTAGCCGATATATGTATTTACATATTATACATTGTCTTTAATTAAATCGAGTATAAAACATTTGGCGCTCCAATCTCCATTATAGACCACACCTATTTTAAATCGCTGGAAAAATATACAGATACAAATATACAGTTCTCTTAGTATAAAAAAATATTATTAATAAAAAAATGTTATTAATTAAAAATAATGTTATAGTAAATAAAATATCACAAATCAATTAAATATTAAATAGGTATGAAACTGTAGGTTTTTAAAATTGTAGGTACAAGTAGTAGACAGGGACTCTCAAGTTTTTTTTAATCTTTTTGTGGCTCCGCCTCCTCCTCCTCTAATTATAAGTAAAATTTACATGAGAGATCTGACACCGTCTAAGTGGTATGGAAGTCAGGTCTTCTTAGATGCGCAAAATTGTCCAGTAGTTCCTAAGATTAGCGCTAAACCGACCTAAAAACCACCTCGTTTCACCGAGAACATTACTACTGCACCACTATGGAATAATAACTAATAAAATAAAAAAAAACATAGACCAATATTGATGGTACGTAGGTATCTATATTTGAACGTTCATTTCTTGCAATTTACTCTCAATATTGCAGTAACACGAGGCAACGAGGCAAACAGCGGGAAGCGCCAATAATTGGATTAAAACTAAGTGATATTATATTATATGTTTGTGAAATTACTAAGTAATTGTAAATTGTTCTAGTAAACAGTGAGGACATGACGGCGCGTCTGCGTGTAAGTGTTTTAAACACCTAATAAAGTGTCTTACCACTATTTTTTTTTAGTTTTTTTTTCTTTAACATTTTTAATTATAATAAGATCTTATAATTATAAAGCTGAAAAGTGCGTTTGTGTTAACGCGCCAACTTTAGGAGATAAAGTCGAAAAGAAACGTCATTGTTTCAGGAATTAATGATTAATTATAAAAAAAATAAAGAAGAATGTGAAATGTTATTCTAGACTTTATACCTTTTTTGTCTAAATTAAAAACATCTTTTTGTATTTAGACAGCGAGCTATACATACCTTACCGATGCTACTTCGTAGAGCCTATATGATATTTTTTGAGTATTTCATTGACATACCTCCCCTAATTTTCGAATACACTTACATAACACTGCACAAGACAGTGTGTATTTCGGTAACTCAACGGTCCATTTTCTCCACTGAGCCCCAAATGAGGATCCAACCCTTAATCATCGAATTTATTTTTCACAATTGGCCTCGAATGAAACATTCTAAATGTTATTGAATAATTTTCACATTTAATTGTAACTTTGATAGTCAAATTACGAAATACATAAGCGGACTTCCTGGTTATCTAACTTTGATATTTAGCGTAAGACGTGACAGAAATACGTTTTTTTTTCTTTTTTGCCTAGGTGCCAGAGCGAGGAAATAAAAATATTAATAAATAATAATTTATGTCTTCTTATAGGGATCGAACCCACAACCATCGCGTTACAATCACACCCCTGTGCCCCTGCGCTAAGACGGCCACAATATAATTATAGTACTTAAGATTTACCCAAGGCTCCCTTTCCCTCCTCTGTTTACAAATTTAGAAAAATTATCAAATCTCCAAATAAAAAAATAATAAACTCACAAAACGATTAAACTTATTAAATTTCGTCTCACATTGAATATCTCTAGATACGTTTATGTCTATATAATAAAAAAAAGTTTATTAAAATTTTAAAAACATTGAATTCAATTTTATTGTTAAAAAATATTTTTGTATTATCTTATGGTTGAAGATTTTTTATACAACGTACTCGTGTAAGCAGTTTAAATATCTAATACATAACATAAGTTAATTTTACTTTAATTTAAATTAATTAACTTGTGACATCTTGTAATCTAGTAAAATATTCTATTCTATTCATTTTTACCGGATCCACATTTACAATATTATAAACAAATAATCTTACCCATAAAAAATAGGCATAGTAGAGTTTGCAATTTTCTTCTTGTTAGCATTTTAAGCAGTTCGCATAGAAAAATCACTTTAGAAAGTTTATTTAATGAAACAAATATTTTATTATGTTTTAGTTCCATGTTTAACACTATATCATTATAAATAAATTACATTACTATTTAAATAATTTAAAAATTAGGCAAAGCACATTTTTTTATTAACAGACTATTTACACATTGAATGATAAATAAATATATTCATTCTACAATAATAATGATATACACACAAATAATAATAGTGTTTATGTCTAACAATTATATATATTAAATACCGGCAGAACTGGTTATTCGTGTTTTGTATAAAACGGAAAAGACGTGCACTCACAACGAAGTTACGCGCCAAACTGCTTCGATAACGATTACGATTTTTTTCATGCTGTCTTGATCTTGAAAAATTGACGTAGAGCCATGACTCATATTTTTTAAATTAAATTTACATTATGTTGTGTGTTTTTTTATTGTAAAATACTTTTTTTAATTAATAAAAAAGAAATAATTAAACTTTAATTTTTTGTAGGTGATAAACCTGTTATACTTATTTCATTTTTATTTTATTGTAGGGCGCTTGTATTGAAAATGATATGTATATTTTATTTTCTTTCTTTTTATAATAATATAATATGCTTATATTTTAAGTTCAAATACTGAATATTAAGGAAGTACGTACGATAATATAAATAAAATAAATATTAACAATTATTATTAATCTGTCGTGTAAATATGTAGTAAAAATATTTGCAACAGTTATCGTTAACAAGTTGGAAAAGTGAAGAATTAGATGAATGGAGCGAAGAAGATCGAGAAATAATATGTGCTTCTGAAATTGTAATATAATAAATCGAAAATCCAGATTATTTAGATATTCATAAAACATGTTTACATTGTGATAAAAAGTTTGGCCGAACTTAACGCCGCTATTTGCTTCGACACCAGAGCAAATAAATATTTATAAATTTAAATAAATATTTCTTCTCCTCGAGCGGGCATTGAACGCACGACCAGTCGGTTTTACAGTTGCACTTAGTGCCCCTGAGCCACGACTGGTCACTACGTTCTTTATTTACGTGGCCTTTTTTTGTTAAATATATGAAGCAGGCCACGATGCAGAAGTAGTCTTTGTGTTTAAAAAAAAATTGAAATATTTTTTAAAACGTTATTCAAATATTTTCTTTTAAAAACTTCTTATAAAAATGATTTTTTATCTGAACTGAATTTGTATATCAACTTTATTGTTATTCTTTTTTAAATCTCAGTTTCCTTTGTATGGTTTATCTTTTACTGATAAAACTTGAGTATATTTTAAGACTGAGCTTTACGAGTGGAGTTATTAATACATTTGTGAGTAGAAAACAGGCGCACACCAAATGTGGATAGTTAGCAACGGATTCTAACCGCGATAAACGTTAAATATATATTCATATCATATAAAATAAGTGCACTGCTGCTGGACGAACTCGTCCATCGCGGGTTCCGTACCAACTTCAGAATTATAAGTCTAACTTATAAAAGCTGACAATCCTAAGTTAACAGACGTATGCATGTACTTAGTTTTTAGTAAATTAACTAATTAGATGTAATGATTCTTTCTATGAGAAAGAATATTACTTTTCGGATTTTATTCTTAATTTGCAAACAAACTTTGCTTCATTACAATATTTGTATATGTTTATATAGTTAGACTTACATATTATTTTTCCATGGAAACTATGCTATAAGTCGTGGGCGGCAAAAGTAGGTGAGTCGTAAACTCGTAAGCCTACATCATAACATGAGATTTACTTTAAACTAATAAAAGAATAAAGCAACTTAAGATTATATATTTTTACAATCGTAATTTAGCACGGTGTACCCCACATATAGCAGGGTAGGCAGAGAGAACGTATTGTTAAGACATTTGGTCTTGGCATAAAGGTGTTATAGTTCCGAGACCATTGTGGCGCTACTTACGACAGATTTCTATTCACGTATGCTGGGACAAAAGCGTGCCATGAAAACCACTTTGTAAAGCAAGCGGGGTCTTAAAATTGGGTTCCCTCTGTCGGTACCCTACCCAGCTACACTACCCAGCTATATGCTACAAACAAAGGTAAGATAGGTAAGCCAGGTAGGGGGAGTAGCACAGTATCGACGATCCTGGAGGAAGATTAAGTAAAACGCATGATATATGAAGAAATTGTTGGGAGCTAAAACAAAATATTATTGTCGTATACGAGTACTTGCATCCCACAGCCGATATACTAAACTTTACTTAATCAACCAATTCTGTGATAATAGTTTTGCAAACAAAATTACTCGGAACGTCTGTGACCTAATTGTATACAAATACCAATATTTACCCTTACCCTTAGTATAAAACAAGCTTCAATATGTAATTGATAGTGAAATAAAAGAAGTGCATAATTACTTTTATATTGTAAGTATAATATTATTGTCAAAACCATTATGTGAAGAATGTGTTTAATTAAATAAAAGATGAAAAACAAAACAAGACAAAGAAACAAACTTATAGATACATTACAATATTCTCCACTTCAGCAACATGGCCAAGTTGGGACTGCATGCTTGCATCTATTGCGGATGCCTCTGCCATTTGAGGGGACAGGGGTATGAACTTTTAAGATACTAAAATTTAAGATATTTCCCTTGACTTAAGAAAGGACAACAATAAACAATATCGGGAAAATGTGGGAATAGTGAGAAGGACGATAAGTTTGACAAAACACTATTCAAAAATGTATTTTCAATGAAAGTGTTACCAGAGTTTACTTGTAAGTATTTTATTTTAAATAATTTATTACATTACAAAATTTAAATATGATTTAATTCTGCCTGTCTATTGTGTATCTTTTTTTACTATTAACTATTCTTTATTCATTTATCATATGTAACAATAAAATTAATATTTAATGAGTTATACACCTATGTTAGTATATACACAAAACTTTATAGTCCAAAAATCCAAGTAAAAGTCAGAGCATGTAATTTGTATTAAAACATTAAGGGGAACTATAAACAAAACATATTCGAATAGTTCACTTTGAACTACAACTTTTCCATTTTCCTAAGTGTCTTTTTGTAATGGCGATGGCTTCATATTGATTTTCTTTTTCTAATATGTCAACTTTCTTAACGTTATGAACGTTTCTTATAAAATGAACTTAACGACCGTAAATATTGAAAGTAAATATAGGGACAGTGCTGCCATTATTTTATAAAATAAAATTGAGACACCTGGAAAAGAATGCTTTTATTGTTAAATGTGTCAAGCACAAAAATATTTGAACTTGAAATACTGTTTCTCAATTTTAAATATTTGAAGACATTTAAAAAAAAAGATTTTGAAGTTATTGTGTGTATTTTAAATGTAGCTAACGGACATGGTAAATATAAAAGAAATATGTTTGATATCTTTCCTTTAAATATTTCCTCTTTCCTCTTTGTAGAGGTATTGCGGTGTATGGAATGTATCCAAGTGTATGGAGGCATAGTGGTGGAATTCATTTTGCATATCTGTCCTAATTGATAAAGTAAGCGGATACAAATGCGAGAAGACAATACATATTTAATGACAAACTAAGCGGTTATGGTTATATAGCGGTTTATAGAAAGCACCTGCGTCACTGAAATGATGCTTAATCGTGTAATAAATAAATTAATATTATGTCCTAAATCTGATAGGAATCGCTTTGATATCTTTACAACGGTCAATTAGTTTTATTTGCAAAAATATTTTGAATGAATAATAAAATGGAATTTTATTTCATTATCGGTTATATGCAGCCTGTTCGCATTTATGACTGATTACTGAAGCGCTAGCAATTAAGATATTACAAGCTTTGGTATAATACCGTAGTTTTTTGCTTCATGCTGTATATAGCGGGGTAGACAGAGGGGACCTGGAATCTAGTGTTAAAACTTTCCGCCGAATTCTGGATTTATTCGGAGCAGAAGTTTCTAAGTTTAGCGCGTTCAACTATGCAATCTTTTCAGCTTTATTTTTAATTTATATTAATATTGAAGTATAGATAGGTATATAGATAATTATAAGCTCCAAATACTTGTTACGTGATGGTTTATTTGTAATATTAATAGATGCGTGCTGAAAAATATATTGCTGTAATATCTGTAGATAAAAACATCGTAGATATAAGAAAAAAAATATAAGAGGTAAGCTTAATTGACACGATGGTGGGCACAATCAGAAAATATCTGACTGAGTTCAGAAATACAATTCCAGGTGCAATCCTTTGAGAGACCTTTTTTATAGGCATTATTATAAATGGCGTTGACATAAGTCGTTGTGCACGTTTTTTTTAAATGACCAGAAAGTGGAGATGGAAATTATTTATTGCAAGATTTTCTTTGTATAAATAACCCAGATAAACACATAATCAAATTATATATTATAATAAATATAAAGGTAGGGAGTTAAATTTGTTTAATATATTAAGATTGATCTAATCGGTCAGAATTTTTATACATTTAAGATACTCCATTACCTACCTGATTTTTGATATAAAAATATTTCATACTCAAAACAAGGAAACAAATAGGCAAAATGGGTACTTATATGACACCTGGTAAACTTGCACAATCACCAAAAATAACAAAAAAATGGTTTTCCCTGTAGTAACACATTCACCACGAAACAGTACTAAAATTTAGTTCTAAGCCAAACAGTGCTTATGATAGTGCACACAGACAGTTAACTTTATCACCTTTAATCTGGGCTTAAAAGATCAAATTAGTACCGATTACGAAATACTGTCTTTCTAAGCACCCAATCGATTTCAAGGAACATATATGGTATGATATGGCAGTTTTATAGTTTTCTCTTATAACAAGGTAAGTAAAAGATACCTAGTGCAGTTCTCCGCTTTTTGCGCGAATGAGCGAGAAATTTATAACGACTTATTACCCCAAATGTGGGTGCAACCCACAACTTCCCTTCCTTCCTTCCTTCACTTCCGCTTACAGTCAAAGACTGTGTCCCTGAGCCTCGACGGTCTCATGGCATCTATAAGTTATAAAGAAAAACTTTTCATATGGCATTCGAATAAGATCTTACTTATTATTCAATAACGACATCATTGTATTTCGAATTTTAACATGATCTTTGCATTTCGCGTAGCAGACAGAGGATCTAGTGGCGGAAATCAACTCGCTTTCGTTATTTTACAGCACGGAAATTATAATCCTTAAAAAATATAACTTATTTAGATTTAAGATGTTTTATGTAGACGTAGCAGATGGGCAGAGGGAGCCTGGGAACCTAAAGTAAGGAACAACCACATGTGAGTCACAAGCAACCACCAACTCACAACCTCAGCGCTTACAATCAAAATCTATCTTACGTTTCATAGTGTCTGAAGCTTACGGTCTAAAATCAAAGAAATACTGTAAATAACAAATAACAACGTAGAGTTCTAACCACTCGACGCCACAGACGATCACAGAACTGAGTCTTAACTCTAAGTTCCCAGGTTTGATCTGCCTACCCCACTATGTATGAGATACAACGTGAAGCTAAAAAAAGGAAGAAATAAAGTTATTATTTACCTAATAAGATTTAAACTCGTGCCCATTTTTTAAAAAAACTCTGTATATTCCTACCTACCTACACATATCTATTTTTACCAACAAAATTCATAGACACGTGCTTATTTGAATAACATTTCAAAGCTTAGTCTAAATCTGGTCTTGACATGGTTCTAATACATTTAAATAAAATACATAAAAACAATATTCTTTTAAGAAACAACATGACTGCCCCTGGTACCTGATGAATTTGTTATTTATAGCAAGATTACGTTTGATATCCTTCATAAAGATAAAGTGATATTTTTCGTATTTTATCATCCGAGGCACAATAAAATATTTTATTAACGTGTTACTGTATGTACTTGAAATAGTTTTTATTAGTTGGTTTTTGCGTTGGGTTTAGCGTGTAAGCGCGACAGGTTGTGGCCTCAATTCCCACTCGATGAAATGAAATATATCATATTTTCGTTATCTCCTTCTGATAACGAGACAAAGTGCGGCGTTGAGTTCCGCCTCTCAACTCGCAATATCTATGTTTATTAAAATAAAACTCAATTAGAATCCTTAATATAACGACATTGCAATGATAATTAAATGATATCATGTCTAAGATATTTGTAGGTACGTAGGTACATGTGCAATGCATACTATATATATAAGAACAATAAAGAGTCGAGGCTCGTCGTGATATAGGGGCACAAGCACACTCAGCTATTATCGCGACAGATTGTGGGTTCGATTCCCATATGAAGTATTTAATCTTCATTTTTTTATTCTAACGACGTGTTCCACTATTCAAAACGCAATAACTCCAGAATTCGGCGGAAAATGGCAAACGGAGGGTCTTATCACTACGTTCCCTCTGCCAATCTTGCTGTCTGCGGGATAGAGCGTGACGCTGAAAAAATTGTATACACCTAGATTGACAGATACTCTAGTGTTAGGTCTCTCTAAAAATAAAATAAAGACATAATAACATAACGTCGTCACGCCCGCGTCACGTCAAGTTGTTTCAGCGTAACCGACACCGTGTTTGTCGAACGCCGTAATTGAGAATCAATGCTGATGAGCGTCCGACAATGATTAATTGCTTTGTAACATGTTCTGTAGAAAAATATATTTACCTGCTATTATATTAAGAATGTATGGAAACTTTGTTTTCTATGTTTTTTTTTCAAAATTAAGGTTTAGTAAAATACAGCATTGCTCGATAAATTGAGGAAAAGTGGAGATGCGTGTGATAGTGTCTTAAAATTATACATTTATTATATTATTTTAAATTTTATCGTTAAGAAAATTATAATACTAAAATAAAATAATATAAATTTGACAGTATCTTAAAATAATACAATTTATTAGAAGTATTTTGACTAAATTTATGATGGTGGGGAAATAGGTCGGTAGTTTATAAATTGAATTGCAGTGCTTTGTAAAGACATTCTGTGACGGGCTGTCAGAATGAACAGACGTAAGTGCTGCTTTCTATTGATTCTTTTTAAAATGATTATTTACAGATAAATTATTGTGCTTTTGCTTATTATTTGTATTATCTAACTAAATATAAATTATCTTGTGTTTTTATTTAATATTTCTATTATTTAACTAATTATCAAATATATAATGATGTGTTTACTGAATTATTAAATAAGGTAAATATAATAAATTAGGAAATATACTAAATTAGTTTAGGAATTATGAAATTGGTATATATTCAAGAATATTTAGAGGACACACATGTATGGAATTAATGTCTGTTAAATGTAATAGACGATAGCTGTCAGCTAATATAGTAAATTGTACCATTGACTTTGAAAAGAGCAACTGTTGAGTTTCTTGCCGGTTCTTCTCGGCAAAACTGCTTTCCGAACCGGTGGTAGCTTTTTTGTCATATGTTCATTCGACAATTCAAAGTGCTTATAATAATAGTCTATTTGAATAAATATTATTTTGAATTTATTTTTTGTTTCTCTTATCCAGTCCATAAAAGCAGTTATAAGAATTTAAACATCTTTTCAGTAATAGATTATTTTTATACAATATAAATTATTAAATACTTAAATATTATATATTTTATATTATTTTTGATATATTTTTATTATAAATTCTAACACGTGTTTATGATTTCTTGGTCAGAAAGTAAGCAATTTAAGGTTGTTAAGATTTTTTTTCCACTTCACGCGGCATCCCGAATAGGAAACCTAATGTTAAAAACCTAAACGGGGAGTTACCCCGTTCCCCATTTTCCATGATTCTTCATACACTTTGCCAGGACGGTTATAAAGAATCTACTATAAAGTATAAAATTTTAAAAAGCAGTCACTATTTGAAAATTGTACATTTAGAAAATACCTAACTACCTACATTTATAATTTTATATATGTATACCTGTATAAATTTGTTCTGTTGCTGAGTGAATGACAACGCACAATGAAATTTAGCATACTGGCTAAGCTCCGAAAGAAAGAAATTCCTATAAATACAGTTGCAAATTATAATAAAATGTACAATTTTAAAAATCAAAAACATTTAGAGCACGTTTAGAATAAGTAAATCCAATAAACTTTTTTATTTAGTTTCACCCGCAACCGTCTTATTTACAGAAGCACGCTTGTGCTTCTGGCCCACAAAGGGATGAATAAAGATATCTAGGAAAGAATCTGCAATATAGCTTTATTAACAATTTTTACAACACTCTTTTGCGTTTTAGAATCATCACATTAGTTTGCACGTATCTTGTGTTGTGGGTGTCTAAAAACATAGTCACGTTTGTCGAAGTGCTAAATGTAGTATTTACCGTCCTTCAAAACTTGGTACCTGCTTGTAAAATACTAGTTACAAATTACATATTTACTTAAAAACGTGAGAAATTACTACCTACTGGCGATCTGCCTATGACTTCGCTCCAATTAACTTTACAACGATGTCATTTATAACGTTATTTAGTTCACATTTAATAAAGTCTTATACTTTTAGTCAGGGGCGGACTAAGCCCGTGGGAGGCCCGGGGCGGTGTCGTTGAATGAGGCCCCCCGTGTAATTTTTTTTTTATATATCACAATTTTTTTTCATTTACAAATTAGTATGTATGCTAAAAAAAAAGAAAAAAGAATAATAATAATAGCTATGATTCGGCTATATAACGTATATGTTACGAGCGCTACGATACGAGCATTGATATTCTCTATTACTACCACTTGATAGATAGGTACAGGTGGAGGCAGATCATCTGCTCTAGATGTAAAACCTGATCATTCTCAATTCATAAGCTTAGTTCCAATATAGATAATAATTTATCATCATGAGCTAGTTCACACACTATAGCAGTATTACTTCCGCGTATAAAATAAAATAGACTGAGATCCCAGGACCCCCAGACCTACGTCATTTTAGTTGTAAAAAAAAATATATTATAACCAAACCCTTTACGTAGGCTTTACTCTTGCCAGACGTCCTAAAGATTGTTTAAAATTGGGACAAAATACGCTAGACTTCTTCTTCTTCTTGGTATTAATCCCAGCCATGGTCTGCCTTCCTTCTCAACCTACTCCATTTTGCACGGTCTTAAGTGCCTCGGCTGTGAGTCCATTAGCTCTCATGTCCTGCATCACAACACGCTTGGAACCAGCGCTTCCTTCAGCGTTCGATAGGTCTCACTCCACGGGCTGATATAGCATGGCACTTGCATCCGCGTAACGTGGCCAAACCATGTCAGGCGATGCTCTTCGAGTTTATCCGCTACGTCACGGACTCCAAGACTACCTCCAATGAATGTGCGTTGTGACCGCAATCGTAACACATTAGCGCTGTTACGCCGTACATCTACCTTAGCATCTTCATTTCCGTGACGTGAAGCTCCTGAATGTGCCGAGATAGTGCTGGCCAGCATTCACTGCCTTATAAAATAACAGATATGCTCTTGTATATCAGCCGTCACCTCTGCTAGGAAGTCAGTCTGGGTACTAGCGTTTTAAGCAGTGTCCGTACTTGACACGTTGTTGCATTCCATATTAGCGGCGGATGGCGGTTTTTAAATGGAGCAACTACCATTTGACTTCCAAAACCACTTTGAAAAAGTACGCTATAATTTATTTATGGACTATTTTAAGACCTTATAAGCCGATCCGATGGCTCAATCATCCTCTCAGACAGAGATGTACCTTTATATTGCGCTACTTGTGGAAGAGCCCCACTTTCAGGCTTTTGAGTACGCAAACTTTTATAGAATTACGTCGGTCTGGAGGCCCTAGGAACTTGAAGTAAAAAACTATGAAACTGGGACCACATGCAAACTAAATGGACATTAGAAAGATAAAAATAATTTTAATTAATATAATGTAAGCTACCGGGACACTTGTTTGCTTATTGTACTTATTTGTTTATTGGAGGCCCCCCTCCAACCTCAAACGTCCTCTTAAGTAGATACTATGCGTTTTTTTAAAGGCTTATTTAGGATTGATTGATCTAGGGAATTTGCACCATTTGGAGGCCCCCCCAGGACACGAGGCACGGGGCGGACCACCCCCCCTCCCCCCATTAGTCCGCCACTGCTTTTAGTATACTGTACCTTCGTGTGTTGTTTCCATACAACGTGACATTGACGAAGTGATATGTGCTCAACTGGCACGCTCGGTACACCATAATAAAAGCACCATACCGGCTATCGTTTTTATCCCAAAATATTTTTAATTGAATTTGGAAATAAGAAACAGCCTGTGGTGATATAAAGCTTCATTACCTTTGAACATTAGCGTGTTAGATCGATTAAGTTAATATATCTATGTATTATAGAAACTTATATTAACCTAGCGGAGCTGGGCGGCTTCGCCCGCTTCAGCTATAAGAATATTTATTAACTATATTTTAATTTATTTTTGTTTATTGAAAAAACACAAGGCAAGCGAGCGTACGGGTTACCTGATGGTAAGTGATCATCGCCGATCGCCGCCTACGACCTCGTGTAGCGCCAGAGGGGCGGGCTACAGGTGCGTTGCCGGCCTTTAAGGGGGAGAAATACGCACTTTTTGAAGGTACCCATGTCGTATCAACCTGAAAATACTACCATAGGTAGGCCATTCCACAGTTTCGTTCCGCGTGGAAGAGAGTTCCTACCAAACCACACAGAAGTAGAGTGGCACGTATCTAGATGATGTGGATGATACTTGATTTTGTGACGTACTGTCGGATAGCAAAATTCGGCGGCTGGTAACAGGTCAAACAGTTCTCCAGAACACATGCGGTAGAAAACGCACAGCGAGCACATATCTCCACTCAAAGCCAATGTTGCAAGCCATTCACACATCATTGGGTCTCCAACGATCCGAATGGCTCTACGTTGTATGCGGTCCATATGTATAAAATAGGTCAAGCTGATACTGGGATGCATTAGCCCAGAGATGAGAACAGTACTCCACATGAGGCTGAACCTAGGCTCAGCGAACCAAAAGTATCAGCACATTGGGCCTTAGCGTTACCCGTTATTAGGGGAGTGTTTTGGAAAACATGGTGACACCACAAATAGGGTTTAATTTTAAGGGTGTTTAGTGGTTAACGCGCAAACTCGTGTCTTTTTGGGGTTGAATTGCATCAAGTTCCTATCAACCCATTATGAAATATGTCATTAATCAATCGGTCATCCTTCAGATAAACCAAGATCTGGCTTTGTATAATGCTCTCCATCACTTTCGAGAACAGGGAGGTGATAGCAATAGGCCTGGAGTGGATCAGAAACTTCCGGGTGGATATTAGCGCTCTTTTAAGAGTCTAGGACTACGCCGACTCAGTAAAAGTGGCGAAAAAAACACGTTAGCATCGCTATCAGCTCAGGAGCATATGAACGAAGCACTAAAGGAAAGATGCCTTCTGGCCCGCTCGACTTGTGATTATCCAAAGAGGACAGAGATTGCCTAATAGCTTTTTGGTTGAAGTTAACTTTAGGCATTGAGCTCTGGCACCGCGGGACGGTTGGCGACGTTATTCTTCGGTCACCCATTATTTTTTTCACGGGGATCATCATGGACTACCTACGGCTGGGGAAGGCGGAGGGGCCGGACTCTTACCAGGACTCTTGGCCAGGACTGTCTGGGTCTCGTGTGGGGTAGTGAGACCTAGTGCATCGTCTCAGAGGCGCGCGAGCCTGCAACACGGGTCTGTCAAATAGGGAGGCGGGAATTTCCCCAAGACCCTCGCCCCTGGACCCATTCATGGGGGCCGAAAAGAACGTTGCACCCGGTGCGCCTTCTGCGGCCGGGGAAGGGAGCTAACATCCCCCTCTCCCGTTCCGCAGTTTCCTTCTGCGACATCACGTCCTCGCAGAAGGATGCCACCGCGTCCCACTACTCCGCGCTACCAACCATCCTTCGCACTACGGCAGGCAGCGACAGATCGCCTCCTACTTCATTTGTGAGGACACGGCGTTACTCCTCCCAAGCTACATACTTGGAATTCTTCGGTCACCCAAAACCAAGTTCGAGGCAAATAGACCAAGGTGTCATTTACTGTGCGTAATAGCGATAGCGAAAGTTTGCTAAAGTTACCGAGTGCTGCCTTTGAGGGCGCCCAAAAGTGATGAATTCCGCACATCCGGAATCTCAAGGTTCTTGCCGAATTTGGCGATCAACTCGGAACTTGCTCTGGAAGGTTGCCGTTTAAAGTACCTAGAGGCTCGACTATACTACCTATTTGAGGAATTCACATTCGGATCCTTAGTAACTAGTGCCTCTGCCCAGATTTGATATGCCTTGCGGTTGCTAAAGGCAGTAAGTTTGCAATACGTATCAAACCAAGGCTGTGATTTGCCACCGATTGGCACTATAGTGCTAAGATAAGATATACACATCCACAAAACACACAGACTGCAAAACCACATCGGCAACGGCAGCGGAACAGGTATAAGGATCGTCGGAAGAGAAGCAAACCGGCTCTCAGGAATGAAATGAGCAAAATGTACGCAGCGCAACCCACTTCCCCCTGTCCCCAACAGCAACCGTTACAGGTATAGTCAATAATATACGATATGCTATCCATAGATTTGATAATAGTTTGTAAGTTGCGATCTTTAATAAAATTCTAAACACACCGCACGTCGCGGCGCCCCTTATAGTCCTGCGCCCCTGGGCGGTCACCCAGCCTCGCCCTACCCTAACGCCGCTACTGTCTATGTGTTATTCCGATGTATAGCTAGTATATACTATAAAGCTAGTATATCCAAATCCGTCCAAGAGTTTTTATCTAAAAGTGTAATAAACCTCTACGCTCACGATTTCGTGGATTCATATTTAAGGTTTATTTAATATAAATTTAAATTTAATCGAAATATGATGAGAATGTGTCATATAAGTATTGTATTTTTTATTTTAGTTTTACTAAAAGAGGGAAGCATATTTTGAGGTAATTTCTTTTAGCTTTTATATAACTATTTATGTTATTTTAAAGAAATTAATAAGTACGAAGGAAAAATCAAATCATGATTTACTGTTTTATTTTTTAATTTAATTTAATTAATATTATATTACAAAGTACTTTACATACATTCTTACACGGTGTGTTTGTTGTTCATAAGAATAATAATTTATAAGTTGTTTAAATTAATTAAATGAAATTGTTAATATGCTAAAATTATTGATATTTATAGGAGCTCGTTTCAATTCCGTTACAATAACAATCTTATTTTGTATTTATTTAATGTAAGTTGTAACGTGAATAGAAAAGCTTTACAAATACTAGCGCCATCTACTTTTATAATGCTGGTATGAAATGAGCACTGAATAGTCTAAAACGACGCCATCTATCGCGGCTATGAAATAACTATAATAAAATTGTTTTTACTAAATACATAATAAACATTTCTTACTTTTTAAATTAATATCAATAAAATTATAGAATATTTCATCACTATTAAGCAATAATAAATAATTCAATAAGATATTTCTCATAAGAATAAAGCAAAGACTTTCCAAACAATATGTCATTTTGTTACAATCTTGTCTATGCTTTCCTCTATTATTTTGCGCCTGCGCACTTGACTGATGGTCTACGCGACGTACCTAAAATCATATTGTGGAAATTTTGAAGTTTGTTGTTTTAGTGACAACATATCCATAATTATTTATGAAAGCTTCGCGCTAATTACCATTCCAGGCGCGGGGCAGAATAATTCTGTGGCGGTCGGCCTGGATGCGTTCAGTCACTAACAATTCGAGCGGTGTACGGTAGCCATCTTGGATTCGAACAAAGCTTCAGATGTGTAGTTTGTCTGTTTATCAATAATTTTTGTGCATTTCCCTGTAAATAGTTTGTATGTTTAGGATATGTACGGAACGTTTGTCCACATGTGTAAATAGCTATGGCTGCGACAAGAAAATTACAAGGTAATTCACTATGTTATCAGGTTAGAGATTGATTGACCCCAACCTATGTAGATACGTGTTCTAGAGTTCTATTGTCCAACCGCAGGGACCTCGGCCCTGTAGCCACGACTGGCCGTTGTCTCACAACATCTTACATACTCCAGTGAACATGAATACAAGACAGTATTCGTAAGAATTGACAGTGCGCTTACTGTCTACGTGCTTTTTTTACGCAAATTCTCATTCACGAACTCAGTAACGTGATATTTAATGAATTTTATACACTATAAACGATAAAAACCTGACATAAGTTTTATAAACAGTGTTTAGTGACAATAATTACGCGTTAGAATGGAAATTGCGTTCGTGAAACAGGTTTATTCAGTTCATTTGTGAAGTGAATATGTTTATTGCAGGTGAGATAGACAGGTGTTTAAAAAAGGTCACAGAAGGGGTAGAGACGTTTGAGGACATCTGGCAAAAGGTACACAATGCGACGAACAGTAATCAGAAGGAGAAATATGAGGCGGATCTCAAGAAGGAGATTAAAAAGCTCCAGAGGCTACGAGATCAGATCAAGTCATGGATTGCCTCTGGTGAAATTAAGGATAAGAGTACACTTTTAGAATATAGGAAACTAATAGAAACGGTGAGTTTGTGTTATATTTGTGCTTTTCTCAGTTTTAGTTCATACCAAACCAAAAAATATTTGATAAATACAAATATATTTAGTAATAACATTATATGCAGGTTATATGTAAAGGGAATGAGCATAGTACTTTATTAAATTATTTTTCTCATGAAATTAATATACTTTTCATTCAGTTTTTTTGCTATATTACAATCAATGGTGAATGTATATATAATGCATAGATAGTTGATAATCCCATAGAGTTTTATTAAGATTGTTTACTACTGCCTATATTTGTATGCAATAAAGACTAGTTGAGGCAAGTGTTTATATTAAATGAATTTATCAATTATTTCTATCTAAAATTAAATATTATATTATAGGGTTATTATAATACTTATTTTATTATGGGATTTAAATTTGTAATGAGTAAACTACTAAGAAAAATCTGATATGATTATTTTTTTCAGTAAATTATTACAAAAATTATGAATGAAACTACAAATATAAATGAAAGATATTTATACATTTCTCTGTATTTGCTTAAGGACTTCTTAGTACTTCATAGTAATATTTGTTATCTGAGCTCAAAGCTGATATAGTCTGTGATAGCTAATAATGTAAATATAGTTTTAAAAGATAGTGATTTTTACATAAAAATATAAATAATTATGTTGATAGTAATATTAGTAAATAAATAGTTATTATTTATAGTATAAAACTTACAGAATTCATTTACATTTAAAATTATTTTAATCACAAATGAAACTATTTTTTAAAATTGGATTAATTGTGAATATATTTACAGTACTCAAATAAAGCATTGTGGTTTCTTGTAGTACCTATTTATTGTAAATAGATATTTTCTAATATATAAAATAGTAATAAATAGAAATAATATAATATTTTAGCATTCCATGTGCAGTATCTGACTACACTTTAGACTAAAATATTTCATTTAAAATGCTTTTAAAGTTATTCTTCTAAAGTTATATACAAGAAACTATATTTTTTAACTATATATATATATATATATATATATATATATATATATATCCTTTTTTACAACAACAACAATATTTTAAATGAAACTTGTGAGACAGATTAATCATGTATATTTAGTATTAAACACTTTTTGAAATCTGACAGTTTCAATATTTTGTATTAGTATGCGGTTATAGGTAGACTATATTACAGAAATTGCAAAAAAGAATTAACACTTGTTACATTATTTTCTACTTTTCTCACCTGTTGCTTTACCTGCATGGCAATAAGCTAAGAACTCCAGGTGCAACTGTGAGTGTAGGTTCACATTGAAAGGTTTAATGTGACTTTAAAGCCTATGATAGTGTTTCCCAATGTGTGTGTAACCAGTAGCTGGTGAGATTAGCAAGTTCAATTAAACTCTGTGACTTTATATAACTAGATTGTTTTTGTTTGAATACTATAGGTGTTAAAGTGTATAATATAAAGTACTTATAATATTTGATAGCTACAGTATATAATATAAAATAAATAATATGTAAAAGATTTTTACTTTATGGATTAACACAAGAAATTACTCTACAGTTTTCTAAGATATCTTGGCATGTCTAAAACTAGCTTTAATTTGTTTCTTAATGTACTTCAAAAGCTCTACTAGTAGAAATCATTTAAAATTTTGTGTCTGTAGAGAGAGAACCTTGAACAGTGGAAGTGAGGACATTTAAAGGGACCCCTTAAACATACACTTATGTCATATGTCCCAGGTACTGCTTTGAACTCCTCACCCTGCAATGTGATAGGCATCATATATTGAAACCATGGAAAATACTTTTGCTCTTTTGTACTTTGCCGAAATTTACTATTTTTCGCCTGTTAAATAGTTTCACAGCCTTGGTATTCATCATTCATCATTGTTTTTGTCAAGTAACTTTTTTTTTATACTCAGGCTAATTATAACTTTGTTTAATATACAAAAAACAATTACAATAATAATTGTAAATGCAGGTGTGCAAATGTTGAAAATGCAAAATGACTTATGCCAGAGCAACTATAGTAATTTAAAATCAAACCATATGTTTGATTGCTGTTTTTGTTTGGATATTTTATAAAATAAATATTTACTTTTGCCCTAAATTTACTTTTTTAATGTATCAGTAGCATGCTATAGCCATAAGTAAAAACGGAAATCATAAAGTTTTTCCAAAAGAGAAATTATTATATTAAAAAATCCTTGTTTTTTTTATTAAGCTAAACAATGCAGTTAGTTAGACCATGGCAGTAAGTGGAAAACAAAGTGATTTTATATTTGACTAGCGGACGCACGCAGCTTCGCTTGCTTATTTAGGGGTGAATTCTAATAAACCATGAAACATGTGTTCAATGAAATATTTTTAAGTGTCTAAATTTAAAATTTTATAGCAATCGGTGGCGATTTATGAATTTTTCCATACATTCCCTTCCATATTTTCAATCCCTTATTTGCACATTTAATAATTCTAGAAAACCATGAAATATGTGTTCAATAAACTACTTTTAAGAATCTGAATTTCAAATTCTATAACAATCGGTGCCAATTTAATTTTTTTTCCACACAAACTTTCAACCCCTATTTACCCCTTTAAAATTAAAATTTTTCAAAATCCCTTCTTAGTGGATGTCCAGATTACAAAAGTAAACATCTGTCCAAATTCTACGTTTCTACGCACAGCGCTTATGGTTGTGCGTGCGTCTTACCTCAGTCAGTGAGGACAAGCGCTTTTATATATATAGATTGCTGCCTATCCCACAGAATATAAAAGGTACTTAAATATATAAACAAAATGTAATATTTTCCTTTCATTGTATAAATGATATAACCTTACTCACTTTCATCTATTGTTCTACTATAACAGCTATTGTAATTAGCCATACTTGCTTTTTTTGTCTTCAATTAAGTATGAACAACTGAAAAGAACTGACCTATTGTTAAGTTTGAATTCAATATTTATTAGTAATATTTTAAAATGCATTGGTTTTATACTTATTTGCTATTTTATTTTTATATTTATAAAAATGATTCAATAAATATTACAAACTAATATTAATTAATGTTTCAATATAAAGTGCTGCTAAAAGATATTGTGAGTTAATTCAGCTAAGTTTAATAGTCTATCAAATTTCACCCAAACCTGTTCAGTGTTATACATTTTTGACCTAATAGGATCTTTATAAGAACTTCTTTAACTCTGGCAAAATGTCATGTTAATATTACAGTACTAATAAAAAATACAATACTGAATCAAAGACGAATAAGAGCATAAAAATGAACAAAGCTTTTACAGCTTTTCCTCTGTGCGACGATGACCTTAATAATTAATTATATGTATTAATAGATATTATCTTTTGTTTTCAGCAAATGGAAAGGTTCAAAGTAGTTGAAAGAGAAACAAAAACAAAAGCATACTCTAAAGAAGGCCTGGGTGCGGCGCAGAAACTGGACCCGGCGCAAAAAGAGCGCGAGGAAATGTCATCGTGGCTCATTTCTTCTATTGATGCACTCAATTTACAGGTAGAAATAAAGTAGATTCACGTTTATCATGCATCTAGCGGGCGTGGAGAGGGAATGTAGTATTTCAGTCATTGTTCCCCACACATTGCTCAATTTTCGAGATGTTTAATTTTTAGTCTTAAAATAATAAATTGCCCAGAATTTAAATTGAACCTGCAGCTGTAGCAGGTATGGTTAGATTCTGTGCCACATCTGTGTGTGTGTTGAGGCTCAACATTGTTTATTTATTTATGTTTTTTTTGCATTTTGTGAGATAAGCAGAGACAAACTAAACCTCATTATTTATTTTTTACAATTATATTTTTTTTGTGAGGATTAACCTTGTCTACACTACATGGCCTAGGTTTTCTTCATTTGTATACTAATAATTTATATTATTAGTATAGTTATTAAGTGTATTATTAGTAATATTATTATAAGTTGTTTAAACATACTAATGGCTAATGTGCTAACTGGTCTTGTAGGAATGTAAATATGAAATGATTTTTTGGCAAAAAATTTTTTTCTGCCTTTTGAGTGAAGAGGAGTGCATTGGTAGCCGCCATACTAGTATAAACTGTGTCACAATTATTTATATAATTTTATTATTTAAATTACAGATTGATCTTTTTGAGTCTGAAGTAGAGTCATTATTAGTTGGTAAGAAAAAACGTTTGGACAAAGAGAAACAGGATCGCATGGACGAGCTCAAATTGAAACTGGAGAGGCATAGGTTTCATATAAAAAAACTTGAAACATTACTACGAATGCTAGATAACATGTCTGTGGAGGTTGAACAGGTATATCTTTTTATATATGTATAGCACATTCGAATCGTGGCCGACCTGAAGCTGTGTGAAGATTTTTTTTTCTTACTTCTGATTATTTTCTTGCCTGAGTATACAAAAATTCAGAAAATTTACCTTCAGAGCGGTCACGGTTAGTTCCGATATGTTTTTTGTATACATTATATTTCAGCTTCACGCTGTATCCCGCAAAAACCAGGGTAGGCAGAGGGAACCTAGTGTTACTCTGTTCCCCACTTTCTGCCGAATTCTGGAGGCATTGCGTGTTGAACTCAACGCCGCGCTTTGCCTCGACACCAGAGTGAAGAAATGGAAATATAAACGTAAATAAATATTTCACTTCCTCGAGTGGAGATCGAACCCACAACCGTCGCGTCACAGTCACACCCTTGTGCCAGTGCGCCGCGACGGCCTAAAAGGCCTTTGTATACTTTTTTTTTTAATTCTATATTTTGTAGTATAGATAGAAATAATATCGTAACAAACTACTACTCCCTACTATCATTAAGTGATATGCAAAAACCAATGTCGTAGATCTTTCCTATTAGAAAGAATTAGAAAGAAATATCTTTCTATACTGTAAATGTAGGCACTTTATATTTAAAGGTTTAATCATATTCAGTTAGAAATATTCTTACCATGAAATAAGAATGATTTTTATCCGTTAAAATAGAATGTACCAGTTGAGGACTCAACCAAGAGAACCTAGTGTCTATTACTTTATAAGGAGTATTGAACCCGTAACCATTATTGATACTCATTACTAAAAAAATAACAGAGAGAACAGGGTAAAAGAAGCTGAGTTAATAGGTTTGAACCCACAATCATTAAACACTTTCACATTTTAATAAAATGAAAACAATTAAAATTCCAGATAAAAAGAATAAAAGAGGATGTAGAATATTACATTGTATCATCATCAGAACCTGGCTACGAAGAGAATGACTACATTTATGAAGATATTAACGGTTTAGACGAAATTGAGTTAAGTGGGGTCGGCCTTCCATCATCAGCGACAACTGATAGTAATAACAGTAATGATTCACCCGGCTCACCTACTAGTATATTATCAGGTTGGTTGTTTTTGTGTGTATTTAGTATTTATAACATGTAGAAAGAATATTTTAATGATGCTGGTATAACAAAATACAGTGTTGAGTTCTGTTACTTCATTGGAAAGCAAAGAATGGAGTGTTACTAGGTTCTCTCCACAATAATGGTTGTGGATTGGAATAAGAGAAATTGACCGCCGTTTTTCTAAAACACCAATAAAAACTATAACTTATAACGGTGAACTGAAACTGAACATAAAAATGAAAACTCTAGTTTTCGATATTTATGCGAAATTATATATTCAATGTTATTAATGATTTTTTAAAAATTTAATTGAGTTTATACTTAAGACTAAGTGTGACCGTATACGCGACGATTGTGGGCTCGATTCCCACTTAGGGGAATAGAATATTTAGTATTTTTATTTCTTCGCCCTGGTAACAAGAAAAAGCGCGACCTAAGTTCCGCTACTTAACACGCAATGTCTCGTAAATTCGGCTGAATGTGGAAAACTTCCTCTTTGTGTACCTCTCCATATGCTGGATACAGCGTTAAGCTAAAATAACAATAATAAATATATTTTTTTAAATTCCAGGAACAAGTCCAGTCACGTCCCCGACGTTAGACGTCCACAACCACGCGACAGACTCGTTAGATATAGACAAAAAGAAAAAAGACGACACGGCCAAAGTAAGATGGTGGAGTTTGTCATTACGATCTCTTCTCTCTCTCTGGTTACCCTGATAGGGATATAGAAACATATTTCCTAAATCTTTTTTGGCTTTATTATATTGGTCGTATATAATTTAATAATGTCTGTGTTGTGCATAGTAATAATAAAACAAAGCTATATAATAAGTGATATAATTATTTATGTTTCAAAAATTCGGTGGTGCTGTGTGATGTCAGCCTACACCCAATGAATTTGCTTAAAATATTTTTATTTAAGCCACAGTTTAAATATAATACTAATGTTATACATGTTGTACATAATAAAATAAGAAATACAAAATAGAATTGTTATAATTTTGTTCCAGCCGGTGAAACCGTTGCCGCTGCGTGTGGCGTGCGTTGGTAGTCCCACCGTCAGTTTGCTCAATCACAACGTCAACGCTAATAGGTTCATTGGAAATTTCTTTTTACTTAAAAATTTACAATTAATTAAACAGCAGAGAATGGAGTGTCTTGACACTAAATTGCCTATGCTTAATAAACTGTATGTTTGTCTTGTATTTAGATACATTGTATATGATTAAAAATGTTCCCAATTAACTTCAGTAACAAAATAACTTAAAAATTTATGTAACATTGCATAAATACTAGCTTCTACTTCTAGACAACTAGACGTTCTGAACTCTGGCCGCAGGTACAGTGAGTTACATCGAAAGGATTAACATGTTAAAATAGGCTATAAGGCTATGGCCTATATGCTTCCATAAATTAATTATCAAATTAAAAATATAAGAAATATTTTTCAGTTTCAAGCCTGAGATAAGTGCTTTAAACCAAACAACACTTCAGTATAGATTAAACATAATGTTCATTAGTAATAACCAACATAACAGAAAATTAAAATAATAAATAATTCATTACCCCGAGCATGAATCGAACCCACAACTATCGCGGTTACAATTATTCACTGTATACTGTGCCACGAAGGCCTTGTTATTTCATTTAATATAATTTTCCACAGTATAAACAACACGGGCGCGTCGGGTGCGTCCACGCCGAGTAAACAGCCAGCGCCGCCCTCGCCGCATCTCAACAGGACGAGTGGTTAGTATAAATAAGCTAATATACCTATATATAATAAATAAGAAAAGTAACGAGGATAAAAAAAGTGTTTAGAAACATATGAAAATTGTTAACAACAAGAGTTAACTTTATATTTTTTTAGAAAATAAAAAAAATGAACTAATACTACTAAATCATACATACTCCATTAAGCTAGGTAGAAATTATTATAAGCTTGGTACAGCTTCTTTAAATAAAATATATAAAATAAAATATTTGAGGCCAGTTGCGTCACATGCACACAAGCATGTGCTTGTGCTGCAAGAGGTAACCTAGTGTTAAGGCACTCTGTTCCCGCGCCTTGCTTCAACACCGGAGTCAATAAATGCAAATATAAGTTTAAATAAATATTTCATTTCCTCGAGTGGGGATTGAACCTATAACCAGTGGCGTTTACAGTCTAACTCTCTTCCACTGCACCACAATGAGTTCCTAATTTATTATCAATTGTACAACAAAAATTAAGCTTGTATCATTCTACGAGATACCATTTACCATGCATTTGTTTAAGAGATCCCAATATTTTTTTCATAATAAGTAAAACAATACAAGGCATGGAAATACAATACATCACTTATTATAGCACTAATGTTAACGATTGTTAAAAATGACGTGGCAAAAAACAGCATTACATACCTAGTAATCCGTTATCAACGTGTTGATAATCTTACGACGCTTTGTTTACAAAACAAATGTGTTATCAAAGAATGAATGGATCGGTCGACTGGCGTTACTATTCAGACATATTGGAAAACTGCCAACTTTCTAAACGCAAAAACAAACGATACCAACCTTTAAATTTGTAAATTTAAGAACTGAATTTGAACAGATTATAAATTATTAGTGTTCGTATTGAAAATAATAAATTGGCATATTACCAATACGATGACACAGCTCGTTGGTTCAGTCGGAAAGCCTTATCTAAAGCGACTTGCGCCTGGATTTATTTGTAAAAAAAAGTGAACTTAGAAAAAAATGTTTTCCCGCGCAAATGTTGGATAAATATGGACGATGGTAATTGAAATTGAAAAGTGCATGTTTAGTGGTTTTCGTGTTTTGTGTGTTATTTTGGGGTTTTTATTGCGTAGTTGTGAAGTTCAATGGCGGTTATATAATTTTGTTTGTGTATATATATTATACGAATATTTTGTATCGTTACTATAGTTTTTATTTGTGGTTTTGACCGCGTTAACAATAAAATTAGCTGAGAGTATTGACACGTGACGTTCTGCACTTTGGATGTTCTAAGTGCGAGACGTAATTCTGAATTCAGGTACAGTTGGTTACATTGAACGACTTGTATTTTTTGTATAGCTTCATATACAGCGGATCCCGCACATAGCAAGGAAAGGGGTTCCAAAGGTGACCTAATGTTAAGGCACTCCGTTTCCCACTTTCCGCCTAATTCTGGAGGCATTACGTGTCAAGTGGCGGAACTCAACGACGCGTTTTCCTTCGACACCAGGGCGAAGAAATGGAAGAAATGACAACCTGTGGCATGCCCCTGAGCCACGACGTAGTAATATATTCTTTGATAAATTGAATATTCAACACAAAAACGTTGTTCAATTTAAATCAGTATTTGTTGAGATTAGTTTTGTTCAACCAAATTAACTTTTTAGCTTTACAGTATCAGTAAAGATAAGTTAATAAAACTGAATTGTCAGCACCACCTTAAATGAAAACACAGTTTTAACTAGTAGTTTTTTGTAGTAGTATGTCAATACAGGTATGGCAAGCATCGTGAAATGAAAAAAAAACCTACGTCTGAACTGTTGAGATATCTTGATTAATTTCTTTAGGTGTATGGGTTTTAAAAATATTTTACCCTATATGCTGTTCCCGTAAAAGGAACTGACTCTGACTTCCACACTGTATACTGTTATTTCATTTCCTTTGTTTAACTAAAAGAAATTGTAATGTATTAAACTTTGATATGCTACAATTTATTTTCTTTAGTAAATCAGATATAATTTTTTTTAAATGTAATTGTAAATGCAAATTAAATAAAAATTAGCGTTACCAAGAGCTACATTATATGAGCATGTTTTTTAATTTTCTATTCAGCGGCTTTGGATATTATTGTGTGGAATATAATTAAATCATTATGTATGTTATAATAATAATAATAATACGACGTTACGCTTGACTGATTGATTCGTGCGTAACCATACGTATATAAAAATAGTAATTTACGGTAATATATTGTTTCGATATACCTAAACTCTTGTCGATAATATTTTCTATAAAAAATATGTAGTGCGTTCTTTGATAATGTCTATTTAATGTTCGATTGCATATTTTAAAAGTCCTCCAGAATTTAAATATTTTAACGAACGATAATACAAGACGTTTACAAGTATTTACAGTGTTTTGAATCTGCATTTACACCGCGCGTATACATAGCGCCGTCGCCGTAGCACAGCTGTACAATGGCTGACTCTAAACGCGACGGTTGTGGGTTCGATTCCCACTAAACATTTCCTCAAGCGAACGAAGCGCAACGAGTTCCGCTATTCAATACTCCATTATTTTATTTTATTGAGCGCGATAGTCTCTGGGTTCGATTCCCATTTAATATTTTCATTTGTTGCTCTGGAAAAGTGCGGGATACAGCGTGAAGCTGAAAGAAATATAGTAAACTAAATAGTTTTATTGTCATTTAAATGATATAGGTAGTAGATATGCTTCGTATTTATGAGTGTTATTTCTTTGTCACGTGTCAGTAATGTCAGTGACCTATGAGTCACAAACTGCGAGTCTATATGTAAACACTAGGTTCTAGGTTAATGTAAGAGCTAAGCATGCTAGACCGGTTTTATGTTTGCATAGGTTAGTTTTATAATTAATTAATTATTTTTGTTGTGTTGTTTCTTTTAGTTTTTTTTTATATTTACAGTAGAATCTTGGTTAACCGTACTATTTGTTGTCGTTAAAATAAAAAATAATGTATAAACACTAGCAAAAGTTAGTTCGGGTAAAAACTCGCTACAGACTAGTCAAATAGAAAATGTAAGATGTAAATCTTTATAGCCTGGAATGGACAGAAAGACAGGAAAAAGTAATAAAAAATCTATTTAAACAAATATATTTTCCCAATCCGTACATGGTTCCTGAGATTGGCGCGTTCAACCAAATAAACTAGCTTTTATTATATTAGTAGCGATTGTAAATATATAGGAAATTAAAAGGTAATTTATAGCGACAAAGTGTTTCCTTGTCAATAATGTCAGTGACCTCTGAGTCACTAACTTCATCGTTCTAAGTATATAGGGACTAGGTTATTTTCAGACATATGCTAGACTTGTTTTATGTTTGCATAGGTTAATTTATGATTATTTTGTATTTTCTTTTCGTTTTTGTTTTATATGTATTTTTTTATTTAATAGAAACATATTGTTTTTTAAAATGATCAATTAATATTTATAATGTTTCGCGAATGACACAACAATATTTGACAGACGTGACTAATCCATAAGGGTACAATTTGTCAACATTCGGTCATGCCATACTAAATCGTAGGGTAGTGGGAAACTAGTGTTAGTACACTAGGGTCCCCTGCTTTGCGGAGATTGTGGACTTCGCTTACCACTTCCGTCCAATTTTTGAGACATTATGTAATGAGTGGCAGTCCTCAACGCGCGGTCTGACCTCGTTTCCAGAGCGAGAAAAAGAAAATCATTAATCCCCCTAGTGGGGATCGAATCCGCAGGACATAGGTCGCTGCACCACGACGGGCTCTACGACAGATGTTAGTAAATTAATATTTTTGCACATTGTCGCTTCACTGATATTTAATCGACCTTGCTTCCTGTTTCTAATAGTTTGTACGTCAATGTCAATGTCACACGCGTTGTAGTGAATCATATGACCACTTCAATGTAATAATAGCTCAAACGTACTTACCAAGTAAGAAACATCTGGACATCTTGTAGTATATTGAAATATAATATATTTAGCTAGGCTTGGATTAAAACACATTTGTTGCACATTGGTAGCGTGCCCAATTTTTGGTAAAGGTTTGTAATATACGAATAATTTGTCAATGATTGTTGCTTTTGTGTTCATTCAGTAAAATTGATGACGATTTTATTTTCTTTTGTTCAATCGTTATAGTAAAGTTATCTATATTGATAATAGTATTATTAAGTATTAAATGCTTAAAATTAATATGGAGTTATAGTTTTGCAAAATAATTTTCTTTAATAATCTAATCCGCAATGTTTCTGAATTCTGTAATCTTGCATGTAACATTTGAATCTAATATGCTCCGGGGGTTCCTCATACAGCATGAGGAACCTACGTGAGTTTCCTCCAGTATCATCGATACTTTGTTTTCGAATGTCGACCGAGGCCTTCCCCTGCCTCTTACCACTTAATCTTGCGTCATATATCTTTATTACACTTCCTTCGTCACTCATTCTCACCGTGACATCTTCGCTAATATCTGCCATTTCATGTATCTCTTCATTGCGGATACGATCAGCGTAGCTAACTCCGCATATCCTACGAAGAGATCAGATCTCCACTGTACCAGCCTCCTTTTGTACCAGCAAACATTGTGTACGGCCAAACGGGTAGCTATGCTGACGTTTCGCCTTAGTCGCATTTAGACTCTGACAATTATTTTCACAACCATCTTTTAGACTTGTGGACCAATGCCTGCAACTCTCATTCTGATCACACAATGAACTTCTACCCTACTTTTACGCATATTTACGCCAACGCCGAAATCGAACCCATAACCTGTCGCGTTTACAGTCACATGCTTGTGCCTCTGCGGCACGGCTGGCCTCAAATTGTATAATATGCAAATTTGGTCATGAAATACAATATAATAATTAGCATTATAGAAAACAAATTGTATTTACAACAGAAATAGTGGAGAATGGTCCGGTATCAGCCGCGCTCATCCCGCCCGCGTCGTTACCGCATACGCACGCGCAGCACACACACAACGCGCACCCGCCGCACTCGGTGCAGTCCGCGCCTATTACACTTGTAAGTATTTGGTATGGTGGGTTTTTGTTTTTAACTTCTATAGAATTGTTCTTTTTTTTCAACTTCACGCTATATCTCGCATATAGCGGGGTAGCAGCAGGCAGGCATTGCTCAATTTTCGATTTCTTATTACTTAACTTAAAGTTTAAATTACCTTTTTTATCTTCTGTTTGTATCCCGCGCATAGCAGGGTAGGCAGAGGGAACCTAGTTTTAAGATACTCCATTTGGTGTTGAGTGGCGGATATCAACGCGTCGCTGTAGCATTCTTGGTTTTAAACCGACATCAGTCACGTTTACAGTTAAAGACTGTGCGGCTACGCTAGGATTGATACATACGTCTATATAATTTAGTCTCGATTTTTTTTAAAGGAAAAGAAAGAATCCTTTTATTGGTAGTGTTAGCTTCACACTCCATGTGGGACCGCCTGTTTCATTACAATCATGTTTAGTGTAAGGATCGAATCCACGACTATCACGTTTATAATTTGAATTTACCCTGCTGTATGCGGGATACAGCGGGAAGCTAATTTATTTTATTTATATTACAAAATCGGTAATTATAAATAAATTATGGTAACTGTTTGAAATTTGAAAGTTAATAAGTTGGAAAAGTGCAATATCATTAAATGTATAGCGTATTTTATCCAGCTTCACCCTCAATCCCGCATTTATTGCTATATAGAGAGTAGGCAGAGGGAACCAAGTGTTAAGACATTTCGTTTTCGCTTTCCGCCTAAATTCGAGAAATATTGAACAATGTAAATAATACACTTTCCAAAGTATATAATATAATTTTACTAATAGTGACTTCATAACATAAAATTATCTATCACATAAGATTGAAAGATAATAAATACAATTAGTGATTTAGACGAGCTCTTTTATTATTAGTATATTATTAGTTTACATAGCATTTATTGATACGAAACGCATGTAAGAAGAAATTCGTGATAAGTAATTGATTTTTTAACAATAAAGATGTCACGTTATTACAAAAACATATATTATTAGAAATATTCCATGATGATATTAATTAATTTAGGCAAAAGATCCTAATTTCAAAAAATACTATATTTAAAATTTCATCTAAATGATTCTCTGAGATCGATCGAAGGGAAGAAGAATATTGTATTAATAGAAAAATGTTTTAAATCTCCCGCGTAACGCTAAACTGAATATACGACGCCGTTTCAAGTCAACTAATAAAATTTAAGAATACCCACAATTAAAAAAAAAACATTTATTTTGGTTCTAGGTTGGAACATTTTGTTTTACAATTGACGAATTGTTTAAATATTTCTTTATTATTAATATTTTTCTAGTGAATGGTGTGTACTACAAATAATAATGTAAGTGAAGGAAAACGCGTATTACTTTGATAAAGTTGAGAGATTATATTTTTCGTATTAGAAGAAACGTGGAGTGATTAGTGAAATGTGTTAAAAAATTCAATTTTTAAGTTCTTTTCCTACATTTTTAGCATTTTCGTTCAACTGTTCTGTTTGTCACTGTTGGTTTAGTAATTTTATTTGGTGATATGCGATAGTAGGACACAGAACATTTATGAAATAGGTTAGGTAGAGGGTGAAAGTGGAGAATGAATGTCGTAATGAAGTGGGATACGTAAAGGTAAAAATAAAAAGATATAGTGTTCAATGAAAAACTTATATTCACAAATTATACAAACACACACATTTGCAAGTTTACTGTATGATGAGTGTTATGAATCGGTATAATATACCGTCCGTACCGTATATGTATGTCGGTATATTTATGAAGTTAAAATCGATAAAAAATAGTTTTCTTTTCCTAAATCATATCAACTTTTTTGGATTTGAAATACAACAATATATTAGTTATAAAATTTTGCCCCACATTGTCTTTGTCATCAAACTTTTTTATCTTTAAAGTGTTGACACATTTTGTTTGCTATAAGTATGAATTATCAGCAACGTTTTAAAACCATTGCATAGAATCATCATAGAATGATAAATGTCTTACCTTCATAACAAATCTTAGGTCATATTAATTTTATTATACCAATTTTGTTCATTAGCGGCTCTAAGTCGTTTGAGTTTCAGATTCTAAAATTTAAAAAATAGCTAGAATAGGATTAAAAAGTGTGGCGTACTTAGCGTACGTTTGACTTAACAGTACGATTGTGAATCCGAATCCTACCGGTAGGTAATTCATTAAAATTTGTCACACAAGTGTTTGGCCAGCTAAGATTTTCGACCTAATTTGGAAAGCAGTGCGTTGGGTCCAACAGTCCCTATACAAGTCGGGGTGTCATTATTTTAATATTACATTAATTCTGTCTATCCTATTATACCTTAAGTGAGAAAATGTCACGAAATCAGGCGTTAAATAGGCAATGAAGCATGTTTATGCTAGTTTCCTCTCTTAAGGACATATATATAATATATATATATATATATATATATATATATGTGTATGTATCTATATATAATATCATGAGTTTAGTTTTAAGTAATATCTAAAGATAAATAAGTAATGAAAAAATATATACATGCGAGTATATGATAACAAAAACTTAACTTAAACTAAGAAGACTAAACTAACTGTAAGAAGTAATAACAATAAAAAAAAACATTAGATTCCCTCTATATCCGGCTACATATATATACTCATATACTCATAGTCCACTATTTTATAACGTCTATACAAGTTGCAAATTTAATGATACGTTAAAAGTACATTAATAATTAAACTTAACTGATTGTGTATCAATTGTATAATTTTGCCTTGATGTGAAATGAAGTGTTTTTACATTACTTTACACTAATTTGTTATATATTTTTGCCACAGATAACAAAATCAAGTTCGTCGACGACGATGGCGCCGAGTGCGCCGCAGCCCGCGCCCGCGCCTCTCTCCGCCGCGCCCTCGCCTCTCACCGTCAACGGACCCACGCTCAACGCGCACACGCCGCAGCACGTCAACAAGTAATACTATACTAATATTAGAAATGTAAAACTTTGTGAGCATAGAAGTTTGTTCCATTTTCTCACAAAAGCTTCTGACATCCCGCTCCCCACTTTCCGCCATATTCTGGAGGTATTGCGTGTTGAGTGGTGGAACTCAAAAGCCGCGTTTCGAGCGCGGAAATTAAAATGTTAAATATTTCATTTTCTCGTGTGGGAATCGAACCCACAATCTGTCGCGTTTACAGTCCCACGTGTGTTCTCCTGTCTCAAATGTTTATTTATGATTTGACTAAAATATGATTCCGATTCATTACTTGTTACTCTTAAGTGGTGGGTAAATATATTTGAATTGAAACATCAAACATTGAATATCTAATATAATACATAATATACTCGTATACATATGTGTTCTCAATTTAATAACAATATTCACTTATAGCGGACGAGTAAGCGAAACACCAAGTACGCCTGCGTCACTTACCCTAACAGCGCCTACAGCACTGGCAGTTCAAGCGCAGGCACAGGCACAAGCTCAAGCACAGGCCCAGGCTCAGGCGCAGGCACAAGCACAGGCTCAGGCGCAGGCACCGGCAATGGCAGCGTCATTAAAAAGTATGGCACAAGAAGCGGTGCAGCGAGCGGGGCTTGATCATCATCATGCGCAGGTAAAAAAGGGTTTATGGGGGCAAGTGGAAAAATGGTATGCAATGGTTTTTATTTTTTAGAAAAATATATATAATGTACTTTGATAATGATATTGTACTTCAGGGAAGTCGTGGCGCAAGGGGCACAAGTAAAATATATCTCTAAACGCAATTGAAAAAGACGTTCCATCCCCACTCGCGGAAATGATATATTTATTTAAATTTATATTTTTGCTTCTTCGCTCTGGTGTCAAGGCAAAAGTGCGGCGTTGATTTCCTTCATTCAATACACAATGCCTCCAGAATTCAGCGGAAAATGGGGAATGGATTGTCTTAATACTAGGTTCCCACAGCCTGGTGCGGGGGAAACAGTATGTGAAAAATAGATATTTTATATGTAAAAATAGTTAGTAATCCGATTTAATTAAAAAATAATATTATTTATTTATTTTCCAGGCAGTTACAGGGACGGGAGCAGGGACGAACGCGAGGCGAGCCACAGCGCTGTCACAAGCGCACATACCGCCGTTACTGGGCGTGGCGCCGTTGGGACCTCGGCCGTTGAATAATGTTTGTATTTTTATATTTTTAATTACTTATGGGCCATGCTTGTATACAGTACGGTGGACGAGACGTGACCGCCTTAAAGTTGAACATTGTATATTCGGAAAGAAAATAATTAACAGTATGGAAAATCCCAACATCAAAAGTTGCCAGCCATCTACAGCCTTCATCAGGGCATTCCAACTTGTCGAATGTAAAGAACTTATGTTTTTGCTTGATATATAAAATTAAATATTTTGTATTCTTATGTGAAAAAATAGATTAGCTTCACGTTGTATCCCGCATAGAGCAGTCAGAAGGAACCTTGTGTTAAGACACTCCTTTCCCCATTTTCCGCTGAATCTTTTAATGCATTGTGTGTTGAGTTCAACGTTGAAAACTCAACGCAGGCTTTTTTGACTTGGTGTATATTGAATTTTGAGAAATAATAATTTATTCCCTCGAGTGGGGATCAAACCCCCAACCAGCGAGTTACAGTAAAATTAAAATGTTAAATATTTCATTCTGGTGGAAATCGAACCCATAACCTGTCGCAACTCTGACCGCAAGTACATTGACTTGCATCAACAGTAATTTGGCCTTCCTCGTTAAATGTTTCCAAAGTAAAAGATTTTTCAATTCGAACCAGTTGTTTCCTAGATTAACATGTTAATATTAATATATGGATTAAATAAGCAAATTCCAAAATTAATAATAACATCGTTTCCCGTAAATTCCAGGAGCACCAAGTGCAGTTTCAGATGATGGAGGCGGCATTCTACCATATGCCGCACCCCTCCGACTCGGAGCGCACGCGCGTCTACCTTCCCCGGAACATATGCCAGACGCCCGTGTATTATAACCAGGTTGTTATTTAAATGTTATATAGAAATTTGTAGCGAGGTTTGAACCTGCGCCTCTTGCTCACCGACTTACGCCCAATGTTAATAATGTATCTCCTATCTCCAGTTAACGTCAATCTTGTATTGTTCGACATGTCTATCCAATCACTAACCTGCATGCCGTCTTCCACCTCTGTCTATTTCAATCTATGGTTGCAATTTATGGATTAGGATTGATTATTAACATTGGGCGTTAGTTTACCACAGAGATTCTAGTCTTAAAACCACTGATTCTCACCTTTCACCTAATTTTGGATACATTGCGTGTTGAGTTACGGAACTCAATGCGTTTTGTCTTGTTACCAGCTAAAGAATGTTTATTCTCACTTTCGTTTGAAAGTAAAATTCGAACCCACTACTGTCCCGTTTACAGTAACATGCTATGCCTCTGCGGCACACGACAGCTTAGTAAAAATTTAAAACCAACATTCAATTCCAGGTGCTGTTACCCCACTCGGATTCAGTGGAGTTCTTCCAGCGGCTGTCTACGGAGACCCTGTTCTTTGTATTCTACTACATGGAGGGCACGAAGGCCCAGTACCTTGCGGCGAAGGCCCTCAAGAAGCAGAGTTGGAGATTCCACACCAAGTACATGATGTGGTTCCAACGGCATGAGGAGCCGAAGGTCATCAATGAGGAATATGAACAGGTGAAATTTTAATGTATTTTTTATTGTGAAAATCATTAAATTGTGCGTGAGAAACGAAGTGTGTTACCACTAAGTAGGTGGAAAGATGAGAATGGAGTGTTTTGACATTGATTATCTTGCCTGCTTTGCTACATGCATTATAGTGTGAGATTAATTTACGCTATATATATATATATATATATATATATATAATATAAAAAACACATATATATATACGAGAGCTTTGCCTTGTCACAACACTGAGGAATGACATGAAAATAACCTGTTAACACTAGACGCGCCGCCGTCCCATTTTTGTCCCAAACGCAAGTTTGATTGATTTTATTTTTTTTGTTTATTTTTTTATTATTATATTTATTTTTATTATATATTATTATTTTTATTTTGATTATACAACTTTTTTATTTGTTAATGTATGTAGATGAAACTTTTTGACTATTACCAATTTTACACCTTTATTTAATTAAAAATACCTAACCTAGAACTGCCGCTGGGTCATTTTTGTCCCGCTATCATTATTTTATTATTTAAGGGTATAATTTGACATATTTTCATGCCTCGGGGACGAGGTGGAGGTGAAAGGGCGATGCGGGGGCAGAAAAAAATTGAATAGTTTAGCTATATATAGGTTTATAGGTTTAGCAGTCAATGCCTAAGTTTTTAGGGCTCTGTAGCTTTTAAGGAAACAAAAACCTTATAAGATCATTTTTTTGTCCATCCGCCTGTCTGTGTCTTTATCTCAAGAATACTTGGAGAAATTCATATGAGTATATGAATATCAACTATATGACGATCTACAGTCCCTTGATTTCCCGAAAAAGCACCCTTTAAAAAAGATATGGACATTTATATAGTAAAAAACGTGTATTTCGACGCTATAAAGGGAATCAATTTAATAAAGTACTTTCAGTTAACTTAGAATTATGAAATTTGGCAGCTAGCATCTACATGTAGTATACTAGTACAGGAAAAATCTGAATAATAGCCTGAAAAGTGGGGTACAATTGGTGTCAATACTAAATTTTGCCGCTAGTTTAAGTCAGGTGAAAGGATGACTAAGCTAGGCTTTCATTTCAGAAAAACTCGATAACAAATGTGGTAATTGTAGGGTGTAGGTAGAGCTAACTTGGAAACCTAGTGCTATGCACTCCGTTGGCATTTTCCGCTGAATTCTGGAGGGATTACCACGCAATGTTATTAATCATCTGTGATGTATCACTGATGAAGAATATATTAATGCATTACTTGGCCTAATAATAATATTAACTAATTTCAATAACTTATAATTTTGTAAGGGTTATTCAGTTAGTTGTCACGACCTTAGAACGTATTTGAAATATTTGATTCATTCTTTGTGTTTTGTTTTTTGGTACTTTTATGTTTGTTAAAGAATAAGAATTGATTATTAAAGATGGTCTACATATTTTACGAATTATTTTAATAATATTTTTTTTGTATTATACCAACAATCAACATAATAAGTAGAATGGGACAAATTTGTCACGACGGCGGTTCAAGGGGGGTCTTAATCTTCGGCACTTCTAGTGTTAACCCCCGATTACGTTTCTAACCCACAACCGTCGCGTTCATAGTCAGATGCTGTCCTACTGCGCCACGATGGCCTAATAATTAATAATAATACAAATACTTACATATTAATATATCAGGTATATCTGTTGTAACCAGGGCACATACATATACTTTGACTACGAGAAATGGGGCCAGCGGAAGAAAGAGGGCTTCACGTTCGAGTACAAGTACTTAGAGGACAGGGACCTCAACTGAGCGCCGACCACCCACTCCCCGGTGCCACGACCCCGATCCTCGCTTCCTAGACCCCCCGTCTCCCAACCCCGCGACCCCCGTCCATCAGTCTCTGTGATGACAAATGGGCGCCCCAAACACCATGTGATGCAATAAGTATAGGTGAAATTGTGATATCTATATAGGAACCCGTAGCGTACTCGGATGATCGTTTACTTATTATTATTGGACTTGTGGACTTGTGTGAACGACCCCCATCGTGTGTTTTTTATATGGAATCTCATTTGGTAACCCCCAACCCGCAGTTACACTCGACTAGAGAACTGTCGTGTCGACATCGAATGTAATGATAAGAATAACTAAATCGTAAAATCATCCTCCAGCAATATTTAAGTAGCTAATAAGAGTCCAATAAATTGTTTTTTTATGCTAGTCATAGTGTGTCAACTGCGACGGGCCCCTCCGCCAGGATGTGAATCCGAGACCGCTTCGGGCCGACGCTCCACTGAATAATCGGGTATTCGACACCACGTTACTTATGTTAAGATATATTTATATTGTATTATGTTATATTATATATATGTAAACAGTTGTGTGTCAGAGCAGCTGAGACCGAATGTGTGTAGATAGTGGCAATGAATCGATGAGCGATAAGCGATGAACGTGTTCAGTTGCAATAGTAGGAAATTAGAACAAGACAAAGTCTTAAAATTCAATGTTAATGTAATGTAACTTTTTTATATATATGTAATATTGTATGTATTTTTGTGTGATAATGTAACGGTGCGGTCAAATACCCCATTGACGAGTCGCGAGGCCTAAGGCGTCATTGGGCCTCGCGAGGGCCCGTTCGGCCTCGCGGTGCCGGAAGCGGGTATGTCCAAGTGCCTAATATACAAGTTGACTAGGATCCGGTAGCAAAGACCTGTATACTTTTTTCCCCTCGCGCGACAAAATTATACACAACCATTATTTAATATTAATATTATAATGTAATGAATCTGTATTTAGTGCATTTAAATTGAACAAAATTTTTATATTGAGAAGAAAAGAAAACTTATTTGAGCATGTATATAATCACTGCCACTGTGTTTATTTGTATAATGTATATCGGAAAAGTAAATAGGACTGCTTGTTTGTTTATAAAGTCCGGCGCGAGCGGGGGAGTGTACGTAGGGGTCCGGGTCGGCGGGGGTCGGGGGTCGCAGGTCGGGTCCGGGTCCGTGTAGGGGTCGGGTCGGGGTCCGGGGGTCGAGGGCGCAGCGGCGCGCGATCTCGTTTATTCTGTGCGTGTGGAGTTGTTAGTTTCCATTTTTTTGTAAAAAGTCTATCGTGAGAGCAGATGAAATATGGTAAATAATAATTTAAAAAATTATCTGTACAGTTCTATTTGTATAGAAATAATAAATAACGATTAAAAAATTTGAAACCATGTTGTGATTTCCTCTTGACGCCTCGTATTGAGGGAGTGCGTTGTCGCATTTTTTTCTTATTTATTTTTTTCTTTCTAAATAAAAGAAAACGACTGTTTACTTTGTAGAATAAAATGTAAGAAAGCATTGATATATTTTTTGTTTACTTACAAAAATCTTATTACCATGTGATATTATTAAATTATATATATATATTTTTATTATTAACTAATTTAAAAAATAAGCGATATTATATGAAGTAACCATAATTAAAATTACCTTTCCTATCCAATTTTTAATAAAATAAAGTGTTACTATTTTAAGAGAAAAATATATAAATTTAAATATTATACTTTTATAAGATTATTTATAATTTTGTAAATAATAAATTGATACAAACAAATTAAATACAATTGCTATCAGACATTAATTTACCTGTCACAGAAAATATACATTCTATTTGATATGGTAGTCTACAATGACACAGTAATGTGCATGGGTTCAAATCCCTATATTATATACAAATTATCAAAAACCTAATAGGGGTTCCTCTATCTGTTTAAGATAAATTATGTTTTATGCTATGCAAGTCTTTTTGAAGAAAAATGTTTTTTGGCTGTCGTCGTTTTGCTTTTTTCGAGTCACAAGAAGATTAACATGTGAATGATCATTAAAGGAGTTTAAGTAAGTATATACAATACACAAGAATAGTAATACTTGAGAGTACTCGATGGTTAAAATAAATATATTAATGATATTACGACGAAAGAACAAATTATTGAATATTAAAAAACAACTATAAACTTTAGTTTATAATAAAAGTTTAATATGATATTTATGGTCTTATAGACTGGCCGTGGCTGTGATTTGGCGATATATTTCGGGCTGTAGGTTCGATTCCTATTCTAGGTAAATAAAATATTAGAATATTTAAACATTAAAATCCTGATCTGGTTAAACAAAATATGAAAAGCACAATGCTACTAAAATTAGCGTAAAGTAATACCTTATTACGTTCTCTCCATGTACCACTTTGTATAAAACGTGAACAAGAACATTTATACAATTTTTCTTAAGTCAATAGTAATATTTTTACAATAATGAAAGTACAGCTTTATGCTTTTTCCCTAAAAGCAATTATTAAAATATCTTAGTGTTATGATGCTCTGAACATAAGCAGAACTGCCTTCCGAACCATTGGTAGCTCTTTTGTATATTTGTTCTTTCGACAATTCAAAAGTGTTCAAAATGGTATATTTAAATAAAGTACATTTTAACATACTTCAACAACTTTGCACTCAATTTTCGAGAGAATGGAAAAGGGAGAGTATATAAATGAAAAAATATTTTTATAATCAAAAATATAATCATTTAATTCATCGTTTTTTCCTCTTTCCACCATGTTTTCCATGCTTGGGCTTGCCCTTGAGCCGGCGTCGGACTCCCGCTGCTTCCTCTGTATCATCGTCGGAGTCAGCGCCACGTCTCTTGCCTTTACTGCCTTTTTTATCTTCTAACTCTTTCATTTCCTAATAAACATTATATATTGAACATGGAGTGGATACAAAATAGAAAGTAAAGTTTAAATATTTGTAAACTTTACAAAATAAAAACTATTTATATAAAATCAGCTTCAGGTTGTATCCCGCACACAGCAGTGTAGGCAGAGGGAAAATAGTGATAAAACACTCCGTTTCCCATTTGCCACCGAATTTTTAGAGAAATTGCGTGTATAAAATGCTAATTCATTCCTCCGAGTGGGGATCGAAAGCGCAACCGTCGCGCATTACAGACTCATCCTCGTGCCCCTATGGCATGACGGCCACAATCAATAATAAAAGAAAACACAACTTCTAATAAATTATAAAATAAATAATAAACTTAATATGAGAATTTCATAAGAAAGCAAAGCGTGGCGTTGAGTTCCTCCACTGAACACGCAACGCCTCGAAAATTCGACGGTGAGTGGGGTGTGTTTGAAAAGAGTGAACTAGATTAGATTCGCTTTGTCTTTGCTATATGCGGAATACATAAAGCTAAAAGAATATTGAACAAATATTAGCATGCAAATGGTATTCATTGGTGCATATATTAAAAATGACTTACAATTTTAGTAAGTCTCTGTGCCTCAGCAACCCTCTCCTGCAGAACCATGACCTCGCTCTCCTCCGACTTGTACAGGGGCAGTTGTTTACCTATCAATTGTTCTATACGTTGATACAGTTCCACGTCATACTGGAAATATACGGTAAATATAGCTTATCCAGGTTATCATATATATTTTAAAGTAATGATTTATGAAGTACAGTTAATAATTAAATAACAATAATTAAATTGTAAGTCCAATAATTAAATCATACCTGAGTAACAAAAGTGATAGCCTTCCCCGATCGCCCTGCGCGTGCGGTGCGCCCCACGCGGTGCACGTAGTCCTTGCTGTGCAGCGGGATGTCCAGGTTCACCACCACGTCCACATGTGGGATGTCCAGACCCCTGGGGGTGAATGGTGGGGGGTGAACGGTGGGGGTTAATGGGAGCGTAAGAATTACATAATGTGAAAAATTTATAATATTAAACATTAAAGATATAGTATTTTTTTTATAAAATGAATAATTTATCTAATTATTATTATAAAAAAGAGCCTATAAACACACACTGGTTGTGGGTTTGATCTCAATTTGAGTTTATTAAAATTTGAGTTTCTTCGCTCCGGTGTCAAGACAAAGCGCGGCGTTGAGTTCCGCCACTCAACACGTAATGTCTTAAGAATTCGGCAGATAGTGGAGAACGGAGTGTCTTGACACTAGGTTCTCTCTGCCTACGCTGCTGTGTGCAGAGCTGATTTATATTATTATTAAATACAACAAATCTTCCATACAAGTACTTAAAACTTACCTAGAAGCGACATCAGTACAAATGAGAACAGATCTATTCTTGGTCTTGAACTTGTTCAAAGCGGCTAATCTCTTCTGTTGAGACATCTGTCCATGTAGCGGCACAGCTGACACCCCAAGGGCACGCAGGAGCAGGGCGGTACGCAGGGCTCCGGCGCACGTCGATACGAATACTATGAAGGAGTTGCCTGATAGCTCATTGAGGATGTGCACCAGGTATACATCCTGAAAATATATTACATATTTTACAAATGGGTAATGGAATGTCTTAACAGTCTCTGCCTACTCTGCTGTGTAAAGGAGATAGTGTGAAGCTGAAACAAAAATTATACAGCATGTAACCTTCATTTAACAAGAAACTCATACTCATACACTAAAGTATCACATCACACACACATTCTTAACAGGGATGACATTACATCATTATTTACTAAAACTCATTGCTTCATAGTCAATTGTTGTTTCTTTGTTATCTAGTTCATAATTACAAACAAATAATAAATCCAACTGTTGGTAGGAAAGTAGTGATTTTATTTCTTTTAATGTTTATTATTTGTAAAAATTACATTATATTACAGTACTTTATAAGTGTAATTTTGCTATCCAGGTACCAGGTGATTATATTATAAATATACTTGTGCTTTAAGTATTTTCTTTACCTTACTATTCACACATAAAAAAAATTAAATATTTACATAAGTATAAACAAATGGAAAATGAAAAATGAACAAACCTTATATTTAACAGGTATAAATATATAATATTGTTGCAGTTTCTCCACAGTCTGGTATTTAGTGGACACTTCCACTTTCACAGGGTCCTGGAGGGAAGCTCTTTGCAATTTCTGCACTTTTTTAGTCATAGTTGCTGAGAAAAGATAAGTTCTACGCTCCCGGGGAATGACACGCAGGATTTTGTCAACCTCTACTTCAAAATCCATGTTTAATATTCTGTCTGCTTCATCCATTACCTGTAGGGTAGGCATAAATTATTATTCAATAAAATTTGTGTAAAATATAGAACCTTATCCTTTTTGGAAGTTGGTTAAAAGGTTAGGTATAACCACATTGACTATTTTAATTCATGCCACGCATTATGAAGTTATCTCATAATTTTTAATTTTATCTGAAAATCATTTCTCTTATTTTATTTGTGCATTGCATGTTACAAAGTATGTAAAATATGTTATGTTTATTTTCTATATATTACCAGCTCCCATTCCCTGCATGCTTAAAGTATTGCTTGTTATATAACAGAAAACAAACCCACACTGTATTGTACCCACAATCATTATGTTTGCAATCAGTTGCTTTCATAGTGCCCCACAATAGTTTTAACTTAAAATAAAAAATAACTTAAAATGAATAATAAATATTTTCTTATAACTTACCAAAAACTTCAAAGCTTTCAAATTAAATCCTTTAGTGTTTTCCAAATGGTCAACCAGTCTGCCCGGTGTTGCTATAATAATGTGTGGTTTCTTAGAGAGAGTCAGAGCTTGTGTGACCATATCCATCCCGCCTACAATTACTGCACATTTCACACCTATACTCGCTCCTACAATAAAAATATTATTATATTAATATCGAGATGTCTTTATACTCTCTCATTAATCATAAATGATTAATAAAAGAATAGAAAAATTAAGTTTGTAATAGTCAGGTAGTAGAATGGATAAAGCCGATATGAATTTGCAGTATTTACTGTAATTTTAAATTATTTTACAAAGGTCCTTTATAGAATATTTTTAATAAATAAAAGGAATTTATACAAAATTATAAGTAGTTATTCAACTTGATGATTCAACTGATTGTATAGTAATAAATTTGAATTGTATGAAAATCTGACAATACATAGACCATACACTTTACATACTAAAACTAATAATTGATACAATCACTAATTTATCTTCATGTAACTGAAAAGGTTTATCTATTTAGATTTTTTTAACAATATATCTTAAATAAATGAAATTCAAAATAATTAATAAAAAATACATACCCAGTGCCTCAAATTGTTCAGAAATTTGGAATGCCAATTCTCTTGTTGGTGTCAATATCAGAGCAAAATATCTCTGAGGACTTTCTAGTAAAGCCTGTAAAATGGGTAAGGCAAAGGCTCCAGTCTTTCCTGATCCAGTCTCTGCCAAGCCAATTATGTCTTTTCCTTGCAGGGCTACTGGAATGGACTCTTTTTGAATTTTTGATGGATTTTTCCATTTTAAATCAGCACATGCTTCGCAGAGAACGTCGACAATACCCTGTAGATATGTTGGTTAATGAACAGTTTTCAAATAACACTGTAGCATATAAAAGTATGTTATTGAAAGGAAAGTGTGAATGATGGTCGATTGAAAGAATGACCGTTTGATGGGCGATGACATTAGTTTAGAATTTGGTGGTCGAAGAGTGAGCATAATGATTTATTGATAAGCTTTCCTTGCATCTTTTAATAAGAGACACGCTACTTCAGATAGCAATAAAAAGAAAAGGAGAAGATAACCTCAAATCAACCCAAACATACAAAATGTGGTGCTTCCGACTACCTAAAATATTATCTCACTGAATGTGCCTAATATACCTACTAGAAGAAATATTTAAAAAAAAACGTTTTTATAGTAATTTCCAATATTACTTACTAAATCTTTAAAAGTAACTACATCCTCATTTTCTTCGGTTTTGACCTCTTGATGGGTTTCGGCTTTGTCTTCTTGTTCTTCTTCAGAATTTTCACTTCCATTGTCATTATCACTTTTTTCACTATCTGCCGTCATTGTGTGTTTTTGAAGTATGTTTTTAATAATTAATTGTTTAAAACATTATACAAAACGAACGCACGTGCATATTTGTGTTGACTTCAAAATTCAAATGACAATAGTCTGTCAAATTGAATTTGAAAGTTGAAACATCACGGCAGAATATAAAATGCAAGAATACTTTATATATAGATATGATAAGAATTAGAAATAAAAAAAGTTTAAAATAAAATAATTAATAAAATATTAAACATTAGTCATAAGAAGTAAAAAGCAGTCGTCATCGTAAACATAATTACAATAACAGCTATTTTACTATATTACTACTTATTAGCTTCATAACTAGCACCAAAAATATAACCAATATTATATAATTTGTGATTGTATAAACATATTTTTAACGCAGGGTGTAGGGGCACAGCTATGCGACTGTAAACGTGACAGGTGGTAGGTTTAATTGTGACACAAAAAAAAGGAATATTTTTTTCCCCCCACTGAGAAACGAGGTGAAACGCGGCATTGAGTTCCGTAATTCACAATGCATCAAGAAATCAGCAGAAAGTAGGGAACGGAGTGTCTTATCACTAAGTTTCCTCTGCCTACGCTTCAATGTGCGAGATACAACGTGAATTTAAACAAATGTCTGATTTTTATAAGTGGTGGATTTTGATCGAAATCTTTTAAGTATCACATTATCTTTACAAATTTGACTAATCTTCGGGAGGTAACTAGCACGCCTAAAATTCATAAGCAAGAACCAAAATATGTTAATGTCAATTGTCAAACATTAGACGCGGCATTTGAAGTTGAGGTTAACTTAATTGGTTGTTGATATTGTATTGATTGTTAAGAGAAAATTATAAATTATTAATATCACAACCATTTTGTTGTACAAAACTAAAAATAAAACATTTATAATTAAATTAAACCATGGCCAAGCATCATCCAGATTTAATATTCTGTAGGAAACAACCGGGTGTAGGTAAGACAAAACAATAAAATAGACACTATATTTCCATTTTCATATCTTTAAATTGAATAAACATTTCGTTCGACGAAATTCTTATGCCTTTTTCTGTCAAACTAAACTGAGAAGAGGAACTTTTTATGAATATTTTAGTAACAGAATCCAATACAATCCCCTCTCAACTGCACCAGATTCACAAGAAGCATTTTTAATAAATGAAATATTGAATTAATCCATTATCTTTTCATTTTACAGCCATTGGACGTTTATGTGAAAAATGTGACGGCAAATGTGTTATTTGCGACTCTTACGTCCGTCCCTGCACCCTAGTGCGTATTTGCGATGAATGCAACTATGGTTCTTACCAAGGAAGATGTGTTATTTGCGGAGGTCCAGGCGTATCTGATGCTTATTATTGTAAGGAATGTACTATACAAGAGAAAGATGTAAGTAGATATTAAATTAAGAAGTATTTATTAGGGTATTCATTAATAACTACATATATTTTTATCTTTGCTTAATGTTCACAATTTGCATGATATTTGGAGGCAACTTGATAATATTTTTAACAACACAATTTTTTTTCTTTTGTAACAGTAATTTTAAAACTTTATAGTATTGGCTACTATTGGACAATACATGCAGTATGTCCTTTCAATCAAACATTTACAATACTCAGCAAATTTTGTAAAAATATGTGTTGTTTCTTTTCAAAATATTCATCCAAATTACTCTACCTCTAAAATTTAACACAGTATAAAGTATAAAATATTACATTTTGCAGAGAGATGGCTGTCCTAAAATTGTCAACTTGGGAAGTTCTAAGACTGATTTGTTCTATGAAAGAAAGAAGTATGGATTCCGAAGACACTAGCAGTAACTTAGTTGCCTTAGGGTTAAGACAATTTAGATTTATGTATAGAACTTAATATGATAATGTTATTTGTTAAGAAAAACTTTTCGAAATATGTATTTGTCTCAATAAAATAAAAACATATGACAATTTAAAATAAATAAATTTCTTTAAAATAAGAAATTATTCAAAGAAATATTATGTAATATTTAAAATCTGACATTTTATATTGGTGGAAATAAATCTAAACTTTACTTCAAAACTTTTATTTCATGCAACTAAAATATACTTTTAGTCAAACAATTACATAATTACAAATAGGTGTTGTTTTATATTTATTTTGTACTAATAATAAATCAATCCTCTACTACTTACCTACAACCTTTTGTGTTAACAGTTGTGTAACTGCAAGCGTGTGCTTGTGCCCCTGACAAACTCCACGTTTCAAACACTTTACAGTAGTTGCTTTATAATAATATGTGCCATAAACATGCAGCCATATTTGATAATATATCAATTTAAATAATAGAAATACAAAATATTGAAACTAAAAAAGAAAACTCTGTTGCATTGTACTTTTTCACATTTTATTGATATGTTTCAATATCAATAAAATAGCATTATTTTTTATTTTCGAAATTAAAGTTGATTCATACAATATATTTGGCCTTAACATGTATATTTTTTATTTTTACACTTGAGAAAGTTAATCTATGAAAACCGGCACGAAACCCAAAAAGATGTACCTCTAGACTATAAGCTTAAACATCAATTTCTGTCCGGTAGTTTTGGCGTGTTTCGCGAACAATGTAACATAAATTCTGCTAAGTCGTATTTTATCCTACTATGAATATGTTAACCTTTTTCTATCCTTTTGTTATTTATAAAACAGACACCTTGACCTGTCACTAAACATATTTTCCTTATTGCAGGTATTGTGTGGTATAACATAAAATACAGTTTGGTCTTAGTGCTATTTTTAATATGCTGTATTATAGAACCAGTTGGATATTCATATATTTTGTTTGCTGCCAAATGCGACCTACAAATGACCAACGCCCAGCGGACAGACAGACAGAGTTACTTTCGATTTTATTTATAGCTTTTTAAAATTTTCATACAGAGGTATCCCATAGTATAATTATCTTTTCAATACACTATATATATACTTTTATTATACAAGAGGACTATATTTAAATTAAATTTAAATATCAATTGTTTTAAAAAATGAGATTTTGATAATTTTCATATAAATATGATGATTACCTGATAAACTCGCCATCGACACTGATTAACATTCGACATTTATTATAAAAAATTGTGACCCGGATGTAAACTTGAACAAAATTCTAAATAGGTTCGTTGTAGAGTATCATAATTAGGTATCAGGGACCACTCACTGTGTGAATGTGGCCTGGACGACGGTTCCCCTTCCCACATCCTCTTTTCCTGTCCTAAATTAATTCACCCCTTATATGATGTTCTTCCTTACAAACTTCCCCGTCCTCTTAATGTTCAATGTTTGTTAATGTTTGTGTTTAGTCCTCTATGTAAATTTTTATGTAAATATATTAGATAAAAGAATATTAAACTATAAAGTGACATATTTGTAAAATACTATTTACTACTAACCCATGTTCATTTATATATTTATTTTATGATTTTTTATTTAATAGGTGAAGGCAGCACTTTAACAGGACCTGTTTTTGACATGCATTCTCCTATTGTGTAATATAATTTATTTTTTTACCGTACAATCTCCTTTGTGTGTTCTCCATACAACGTGACATTGGCGAAGTGATTAGATAGTATTTATATAACCTTAATTTTTTTGAAATTAGAAACAGTAAATAACTTCTCTCTAATTTTTACAACAAAGGAAATGGTCTCTACATGGCAGACGGAAAGTGGCAAAGGCGGCTTTACTGCTTGCGTAGGCGACAGCCCAAATGCTTAATGAGGAAGATATAAATATTTTAATCGTACTTATAATAAATAACAATAAAAAAGATCTTAAGTAATGATTTTAAAAATATAGTTATAAATAAAATATGTTTTAAATTAAAAATGAATTAATAATTTCGTTGTACTTCTAAAGTTCTATCTCTTTTTAGTAGGTTTTATCTGAAATTCCGTGACCTGTTTCCTTTAATGTTGTAAGCAAAATTTGGCATATACATAATAAAAAGCTGTGTAGTTGGGGATGTTAACACAAGATTTTCGTAAAGAACTCATATTTTTTAAATCAAAAAACACGTTTAAGCTTAAAGAAAGAAATGAAATGAATTTTTTTAGGTCGAAAACCTGTTCAGTATAACTATGCTAACTTATAAAAATACGTTATAGATAACAAAACTTACTGAGGCTAAGATATAATCTAATTAAGAAAATACCTGTCGCCGAATTTTTAATCGCACAGTACGTTACAAACTAAAATAAATTTATTTATATTAATTATTCGTAATAAAACAAAAAAAATCGTAATTCAAATATTTATTACAATCCCCATTACACCTTGATATACAATGATATATTTTAATTAGCATTACTTACATTTTGAACATATGCACATGCTCTATATTCATATAGGGCATAGGGTATTAGAAAAATAATAAAACAATTGCATATTAAAACCTAAAACAACCCATCACCCATTCTTTAACCAATTATATCTATTCAACAGCTATGTAGAATTCCATCGGGTTCAACCTGTTAGTTCTTCTATTAGTTACTAATTACTTCTACTAATTTCGCTTATATCGGTATCTCTCTTGATAAAAGTTAAAAGTATTTGGTTAGCTTTTCTTTTTTTATATATATTTATTAATTTAAACTAGATGTAGGATAGAAAATTTATATTTTAATTTATATATAATAAAAAATTTTATTATACAACTTGTTTATATAAGTTACTATCCATCATGTAATAAATGTTTAATGAAAATTGAAGTCATCTTGATACCCATGGTAGACGATTATACAAAAGTATTTCTATAAGTATTACTGTAAAGATTTTTTTTATTATTTGAACCCAAGTCTTGATGAACTAAGAAAAATATAAAAAGGCAAAACGACTAGCAATGCAACGTTACTCGTATATTAAGTAGCCACCTAAGTATAACAAAAATATATTTGTTTTGATGAACTAATAAGATAATTAAGGTATTAGGTATAGTTTAAAACTACATACACTTAAGTTTTATATTACATATAGTGTATAGTGTATATATATATATATATATATATATATACACACATATACACACACACACACACACACACACACACACACACACATATATATATATATATATATATATAGTATAATAAGACATCATTTTATATGATACTATCAGGCATTGAGAGATGAACAAAATATTTTAAAATAGTTATTTTATTAATAGTTATTTTTCGGCAAATACCGTGATAAGACGATAGTTAATTCTCGTTTTGGCTGAACCTTCTTCAATATAGTATTCATGGTCTATTAGTTTCAAATCTTTAACGGTTTTCAAATAGTCTTCTTGGAAATCTTCTAAGACTTCCTGTGGCATTTTACACGGATCGACTGCTGCTAAGATATCTGATTACCAAAAAAATAATTAATGTGCAAATATATTTAAAAAATATGTTTTTAAGAAAGTTCTGTTATATATTTACTTGATGATTGCGTCGCGGCGTGATTGCTAAGTAACAATTATAAATAATTTTCTAGGCAATGTATCATAAATATTTTTCTTTTAACTTCATGCAGTATTGCCGTTGAGATACTCCCTTGCCAACTCCCCCTCTTGCCTCTCTTTGGCTTTTCTTGTTACCAGAGCAAGGAAATGAAAATATTGAATTCTATGTCCATACATCTGTCTCACACCCTGTGAGTTCACCACACAGTTGCGTTTATAGTTAGACGTTGTGCCACTTCGCCAAGGTGTCACATAAACCTACTTATTTTATAAATTTGTTAACATTTTTGGTTATTTTTTGTTAAACACAGAGCTTAGCGTCTCAAAAACTAAACGTAAACGTAAAATGTTGAATACAAAGAATTTCTGGCAATCTGACAAAAATGAAACCAAACATTTATATTCAAGATGTTCATTCACTCACTTTTAATATCCTCCTCGCTGAATATATACGATTTGTCTGTACAACGTACATCAATATTGCTAAATCCTATAGATGTCATCATTTTCTTAATTTCTTTTTCAGGGTCCTTTTAAATAAAATTAAAAAAATCAGACCTAAAAGTTCAGAAATTATATTTATTAAATGTTGTTTAACTTTACCTGACAATCTTGGTATGGTGTCACGAAATTTTCAATGTCTTTCTGAAAATGATTCCATTTTTTTTGGCCGGCTAAAGTTCTATAAATAGTGTACAAGGGAAAGTATCCAAAGAATGAAAGTAGACAGGTACCACCCCCTCTCAATAAATTGTATATATTTGTGAATGCTATCCTGAAACGTAAAAACGGTAAATTAGTCTTCATCATATAGAGTAGATTGTATCATATAGAATATAGAAGTAACGGCATCATGGCCTTCTTTTACTTCCACTGCTGGACATACGCCTTCCTCAAAGATCTCCACGACGATCGGTTTTGCACCGCCCGTCCAGGATAAAGGATCAGATTTAAAAAAAAATGATCATTTGGAATTCTCGAGCGCGTCAGATTAAGCTAGAGTAAGTTACTTCCATGCTAAATCGTAAGTTCGTATGTAAATCGTATGTTCCATGAGTGACGCAAAGGAGGGGGAGGGCTACAAAGTTGTAAAAAAAAAACGTTATCTCGACATTCTCGAGCGTGGCTAATTTTTTTTTTATTTTGGGGGGAATAAAAAAAAGAATAGAAATTCAAGTATTACGAAAAATATATAATCTAAAAAACTCCACAAGTAATAGAAATTGATCGATAAAGTTATTGCTCTTATATTTCTATTCCTCTCTCACTTTCTTTATTTATTGGTCCCTAACTCATCAATGAAGATGATAATTGAAAAAAATACTTGTATTTTTTTCTGTAGTTTTTTTTTTACAAGTATTACAACTATTCTGTTTCAAACGTATATTCTTTTGTTTACATTCTATTTATTGAGCTTTTCAATTGATTACGTTCATTGAATAAAAAAAATGATGCCAGTCAGACTGTGAGTACTGTACTTCGACGCTACGTATATTTTATAAGCCGTTACAAAATTATGAAGAATGAATTTGGAAAAATAAAATTATTAAGGTTAGTACTCCTTACATGTAACTAAGAAATGAAAAATAGTTGAGAGAACCAATCTTGTGGACTGTCAATATATATATAGATATGGTTTTCTAAATGGTATGGATAGAAATATTTCTAATAAAGTTTTACGTGTATTATTATGAAAATATTTTGTGCCTTTGAAGGAAATAAGTAAAAAAAATAGAATAGAATTCAATGAACACTTCAAACCAAAGTGATTGAACAAAATTGATTTAGTGGTTTTCGTAGGAGATATTGGATAATTTCGATGAATAATGAATATACCTTTCGGCCGAATCGAGAACCTCTTCTTTTAAAGTCCGTTAAAAATAGTTTATCAAGATTATTAAAATAGTGGTGGTGATAATATTATGTTTTTTATTTGCTGCTATGAAACTCAGCATAGACCGGAATTTATTATTTTTGATTTAAGGATATCTATTGTGTATGAAAATATAAAACTTATTTAAGTACTTACTCTTGCTGTGGTACCCAATGTAGAGCGTAATTAGAAAACACGAGATCAAACTTTCCTCGCAACTCGTCAGGTAAGTCACCAACTATGTCGAGGGTGGTGAAGTTGAGAAGGTTGGTCCCATAGTGTTTGTTTGCGAATTGTACCATTCTTTCACTTTTATCACTTCCCACGACTCTGGTACAATTACTAGGTAAAAATTTTGTTAGGATATTTGTAACACTTCCATCTCCGCTACCAATATCTAAAACTGTCTTCCCATCGTTTCTCCATTTAATTTTCTGCGCATATTCTTCTAAGCACTGCAAAGCATCCTTTTTTGGTAAGGTATTACATTTTTGATATAATTCAGCATTATGCATGTTGAGTTTTTTTTTTTAGATTGACATATATATTTAAAGAAAGAAGGTGTGCGCGTGCGCTAGGTCGTTACGTTAGACGCGGTTCCGGCGGTCCGTCTCGACGTATTTATACCTGTCGGTGCACGGCATCGATGAGCGGTGACTCCGGCAAAGATGGATTAGGAAAGCAAGATTGAGGTCCAAGACCTTGTTCTTGAAACCTGAAATTTAGTATAAGCACTGATAACGTGAGAAAACATTTTCAACCTTATTAATGATTTATTAATCCTCATGAGTCTTTCCACTCTATTGAAAAAATGTTCAGTGATGTTTTATTTCTTTTTTGCTTCACTCAGTGTTAAGAGACTGTTTCTAAGACTCTCTTTCCCACTTTCCGCTGAATTTTGGATTCTTTTAAATCCTCAATTTAATTTTTTATTCATAATAATTAATATCAGGCCGTCGCACTATGGGAAATCGAGGTCCGTATCAGATCAAAAATCGATAACTTTTTTATTTGTTAAGATAAACAATTGAATTTTTCACAAGCATAAACTATGAAATAGTGCGTTAGGTGAAGTTCATATATTATACTTTTATTTATATATATATGTCGGTGTGGGTGATAATTTACTTAAATATTGAGAATAAATTCATAATTCGTTAATTAATTACAAAAGATGTTTTAAGGAGTAAAATTAGAAATAACATTTAGAGTTAATAAAATGCTGTAAATATTGAATTGATGGTTTTGTATTTGTCAGTTTCCGGTGGCGCCACTTTGGGCTCGTCACCGTTGTCAACGTCATTGTTACTTTATAAAAGGCCACGCGGGCGTTGTACACTCAGGATCAGCCTTACTGTCACCTGCTTAGGATCAAGTACTCATCACTACCAGAAGAAGACCGGACCGAAGCAAGCTCACCCGAACCCGAGGACCACACCAAGAAGCTCTCACCTTATTTGTGACCAAATAAGGAGGAACTTCGCCCGCACTGGCCTGTGCGGAGGGGAACCCCTTCCCCTTGGACTCCCTGCCCGGACCGAGATGGGCAGAAGGGTTGTTAGGACAGTCAACTGCTGCCGCTTCCCGTGCTCATAGGAATGAGCACCCACCAGCCGCCGCGTGCGGGGACACAAGCGTCCCCTACTGCGGCCGCCGACACCACCGCAACCAGCGGCACCCGGCCCCCGCGCTCCACTGCGCTGTACGGCGTACCCGTGCAGGCAATGGACCTTGGGACCACGTCGAGGGAGCCCTCTCTCTCCGCGGCGCAACCTGGCGCGCCGTGCCTCGCGGGATCGACGCCCGCACCAGCCGCCTCGCCTTCCCCAGGCCAGGCACCCAGGGCCTCACGCAGCGCCCACCGACACCAGGAGCTGAAGAAGCGCTCCCCCTCCGCGCCCCCCAGGGTGCTGGACGATACCATGTCCCCGCAGTCTTCACTGAACAGGGACATGGTAGTTTTGGCAGAACTCAAGCGCAACGGTGCGCTGAGTCGGGAGCTGATGGAACACATGGCCGTGTTCCTAAACGACCGTGCTCAAGCGTTGGACCAGACGCAGTCGCAGCCCATGTACCTGACACCGGTGCGCCGTCCGCGCACTGCAGAGTACGAAACCCCAGGCACTGGAAAGCGCCACTGCCCAGTGACCATCCAGGCCAGCCGGCCTGAATCAAGAAAACGCCCAGAGAGAGGCAGGGTCGGCAAGGACATGCCACTCCTCGTTCCTCCAACTACAGTTGCTTCCACGACGGACCAGGCATCGGGTACCGTAACCACAGCGACCACCACTTCGAGCTCAACGTTCGCCGATGCGCTCCGGGCACCTGGCCCAAGCCGGGCGACACAGGATGCGCCAACCACTGCGACCTCCGTAACACCCCAGCCGCGCTATCCCCCGCTGATAGTGGAGAATCTACCAAATTGGGCGACTCATTTCCGGGCGCTCCACAACAAATTGGGACAAGCACCTAACGCTCGCCCCTTCGGTAGAGGGGTGCGTTTTACACCCAGCTCGGAGAATGAGTACCGCGTAATACAGCGGTACCTCTCCGAGCTCGAGAAGAGCGAGGCCATATCCTGGTTCTCCTATGCCCTCCCGGCGGAGAAAAGTAAGAAGGTAGCCATCAGGGGGCTACCCGTCACTACTACCCCGGAAGAAATAACCGATGCCCTGGCGGATCTCGGCTTCACTGCGGAATACGTGCGCCCAATTAAAGCGAGGAAGGGAAGGCCGGGGTGCATCTTCCTCGCCATCCTGACGAACACCTCGGACCTGATACCTGGCATCTTCAGCGTGACGGAGTTGTTATACATGCCAGGTATCAAAATAGAAGCCTGGAGGAGTAAGAGGGGCCCGGCGCAGTGTCACCGCTGCCAGGCATTCCGGCACTCCAGCCACGGGTGCCACCGGCGGCTGGCTTGCGTGAGGTGCGGCGAAGAGCACCTCGCGCGCGACTGCCCGAGGCCCCTCGATGTTCCCGCCACGTGCGCCAACTGTGGCGGCGCACATCCCGCCAACTACTCAGCCTGCCCCCAATACAAGAGGGAACTCCAGAACAAGAGGGCGGGCACAGTCGCCCTCACGAAAGAAGATTCCACCCGCAAACCCAGGACCTCAGCTCCCTTAGTCTCCTCCAACACGGTCGGCGCGGAGAACGCAGCCGCCAATCTCATGGCCCCCGCCAATCCCGCTACGGAGAGGGGTGGCAGAAGACTCAAGAAAAGGGGAGGGAAGAGGACAAAGAGACAAAAGGCCAGCGAGCCCGCCCCTCCCCTCGCTGCCTCCTTGAAGACTACAGCCGCGGCCCCTGATGCCGCGCCTAGAACCACATCGGCCACAACCCGCCAGCCGACGCACGCTATCATCGTCAGGGCCATCGACACCCTCAAGGAAGTTCTCATTGCCTTGCAGGAGGGTCGTGACCCTGTCCAATGCGTGCTAAGCGGGATGAGCAACCTTCTCCTTCACGCCTGAGGCCCCCCGCGTACTCTATTGGAACGCCGCAGGTCTCCGCCGTCGCTTGCCCTTTCTCCGACACCTTCTGCGCGACAACAGCGTCGACGTCGCGTTGATCAACGAGACGCACCTCCACCCAGCGCTCCCTTCCAACTTGCCTGGGTATCACGTCCTGAGGCTGGACGCGCCGGCGGAGAACCCATGGCGCGGGCTACTGGTTGCCGTCCGCCGCAGCCTCGTATTCCAACAGCTGCCCGACCTCGGCGCCCAGTCGTTCCAGTCTCTGGGCGTCGAGGTGCACATCGGCTCCAAAGCCATACGGATGTACGCCATTTACCGCCCCGGCGGAAAGAACTCCCTACGAGTCAGCGAGGTGCACCAGTTGCTCGGTAGTTCCATCCCCACACTCGCAGCCGGGGATTGGAACGCCAAGCACCCCGCCTGGAGGTGCTGGACGACGTGCACAGCAGGACGCCGCCTACATCAAGACTCCATCAGACACCAATATGAAGTGATGGGCCCTGACGAACCGACCCACTTCGCCTTCGCCAGCGCACATCAGCCCACCACCATTGACCTGGTGGTGCAGAGAGGACTCGACACGATCGACCTCGAGACCCTCCCCGATGCCTTCGGGTCCGATCATCTGCCTGTCCTTGTAACACTTAGGGGCAGGCTGACACTGGCCAGAGGCCCACCTCCCCGACGGCGGATCTCTTGGGAGCGGTTCCAGGCCAACATCGGTGACCAGCATCTGCCTACCTCTGAGCCTATCGTCGACGCTGCAGACGTCGACCGTCTTGAGGCCAGGTTGACCTCCGCCATTATGGACGCCATGGAAGACGCCACAACCCCCGTCTCACCCCGCTCACTGCCTCCTATCCCTGCGCACATTCGCACCCTCATTGCGAAGAAGAGGCGGGTTCGCAAGGAGTGGCAACAGACCAGGGACCCCGCCATTAAAACTCGGCTCAACCGGCTCATCGAGCGCGTCCGCGAGGCGCTCGTTGAAGCCGGCGCCGACGCCTGGGAACGCCGCATCGAGGAGGCGGACGTGGAGCAGCCTTCTCTGAATCGCCTTTGCCGCCAGCTGACGAAAAAGAGGCCAGCAGTGCACCCACTGACTCATCCAGACGGCTCTCTTCGCTACACTGCGGCGGAGAGAGCGGAGATCCTGGCCAACCACCTGGCCTCTACTTTCCAGCCCAACGAGAGCGAACGACCCGCCCACCACGCTCAGATGGAGGCCAATGTCGCCCGCGCCTTAGCATCCCTCGAACGACCTCTGCCACCTCCTCCCTTCTTCTCTCCGACGACCGTCTCGAAGGCGATTAAGAGACTGAAACTGAAGAAGGCGCCCGGACCGGATGGCGTCACCAATGGCGCGCTCCGCCATCTCCCTCTAAGGATCGTTGCCGCTCTGGCCAGGCTCTTTAACGCCAGTCTACGCCTGGGATACTTCCCCCAGGCGTGGAAAAAGGGCCTGGTCATCATGCTGCCCAAGGCAAGGAAGAACCCCCGCGACCCGGACAGCTACCGCCC